>JASDQU010738216.1:26649-55519 GCA_032191745.1 Picea mariana | reverse complement strand
TGGATTTTAGGAGGTCTTGCC
This sequence comes from Picea mariana, assembly GCA_032191745.1. Classification (NCBI taxonomy): domain Eukaryota; kingdom Viridiplantae; phylum Streptophyta; class Pinopsida; order Pinales; family Pinaceae; genus Picea; species Picea mariana. The sequence continues at coordinate 55,498 of JASDQU010738216.1, read as the reverse complement.
ATTTCTCTTCAAGATAAGACAAAGGAATGTCTTTTTTCCATATGAGACACTTGTGTTCTGGTTTCTAGTAAGATCTAAATTCAACATCCCTGGTGATAGTAATCTTGAACCAGTTTTCTCCTGTTCTTGGAAGCTCTGTAACATCAGCTAATAAGGCTTCATCCACCTAGAATTCCTCTTTGCCAATCACTGCTTTTCTGCCATCGAATGTAAGAGAAAATGCTTATGCTACTTGCTGGTGAAAACCTTGGAGATTTTCACAAAATCTATAGTAGCCTACGTCCTTGAAGAACTGGCACACCTCTGAGTGTGACTCAAGATAGTAGATGTTAACTAGATATTTCCTAAGAGCAGGTCCTCCTCTCTTCATTTGCTAGAATTCTCTTGTACCTGCAAATTGAAAATTTTGGGCTTGGAGGGAGACTACACAATGCAAATAGAGGAGGGTTATGGTTCAGCGAGGGCAGAGGCAAAATGATAGGAGAATTTCCAAGCCAGCCCTGATTTTGAGGGATGTAAAAGGCTAATTAGGATTTGAAATAGTCATGATTGGGTAAAATTTGAAGGATAGAGAAGTAAAAAAACCACGTGATCTTATGAACTGATGTTTAAAATGATTTGATATAACATGCAGAGATCAGATCCTAGTTTATAGGACAGGTGTAGGATTTAGAGGTTTTAGGGTTAGATTTAATTAAATTAAATAGTCATAATAACACTTAAACCTTCTTACCCAGTCATTATTGACAACTTTTCCATCTTCCTCGACAACGTGAAGTAATATTGAGACATTTACCTTGATGATTCGGGCGCGTGAGATGACTTGTTGACCGTTTCAAACTTCCTGCGATACCAGTGGCTAGGGAAACCCTGAATTTCGCGTTTAAGCCGTCGAAAGCTAGGGCTTTCGGTGGCTTAGAAGCCCTTTTGAAAAGGCGCTTAGCCACCAAAACCTGAATTTCAAGTTTTTTTTGAAGAAAAAACCAAATCAAATGTTTTTTCAAAGTTTATTACAAGCTTAAAGCTCTTTAAAATGAGCCTTAAAAAATTTAGAAATGTTTTTTCTACTAACAACCTAACAACTAATCAAATGAAATTAACTAATTTATTTGAGGAGATAACATCTGGCTCCTTATGGGGATGAAAGCCTCCCTATGAGTTTTCAAGAACCTCAGTTCCAGTCACCTTTACCATTGGGCTATGGATTCATTTGGCCTGTGCAACTTATCTTCTGTAAACCTGTAACTTGCCTGTAGCCTTTAAAATTGGGCTATGGAGTCATTTGGCATTTAGAACTAATCCCTTCCAAACCTGTAGCCTTCATGTAGCACTCCTGTAGCTTGCTCTGCTTATTCAACAACAAATAATTGAAAGAGTCTACTTGCTCAGATGAAGAGATTATTCTCTTATCTACTCCTATTTTAACCATTTATTGATGTTTAATCAAGTAAACTCGTGCTTCCAATGAAGCCATGTTAGAAATTGATTTACTGAACCTGTTCTTGATCTTGACCCAAAAAATAATGGAACGCATAGCCAACAAAAAAGTGGTTTGAACAGATGATAAAGCCAGCTTTCATCTGACAGAAAAAATTTAACATCTATTTTGTCCATGGATTCCAAAAAGTTTGAAATAGGGTCATTAAAACCATAAAGGAATACCTCTTTATGTTGTTGTTCCAACTGGAAGAAATGTTGCTTGCTTTCAATGATGTCAATGCTGAATTTGGACTATTCTTCCTCTGTCGGATGAAAATGCAAGCTCAAGTGCTGATCTGAAACTTTCTGCTTCTCTTCACCATATCTCTGTAATTTGAATTCATCATCATGATATGCTAGCCTATCACAGCTAACAGTTGTTGAAAGAAAAGAAAAGGTATGTTCTTGATCTTCTACATTACAATCTTGATAATGATCAAACAAAAGATGAGTCTGAGAATATGTATCATGAAAAAAAAATTGATCATCTTCTCTACAAATGATATTTTTGCAAGATATATCACTGGAATTTTGATCTTCACTGCAGTTTTGATCAATAGATTCATAACTAGCATCAACCACAACATGCACACATTTCTGATCATCTCTCTCTTGAAAAGTAGAACTAAATGAAATTGTAGTAGACAACAAGCCTTCACAAATCTCAAAAACTTCTTCCTCATCATTATATTGGTTGAATATAGAAGCATCAAGATAAGATCCTAATGACAGAGATGAAGCTTCTTGTATAGAAGTATCAGCAATAAAATCTTGAAACAGATTTGGAAAAATACCACCTTGTTCTTCATGGTTACTGCAACTTCTCTTGATCTACAAATTTGGAAACTGTGGGCTACCCTTAGTATCTACTGCAGATCCGAAACTTTCACCTGCTGATTTGTCAATCTGCTCATCATCTTTAAAGTTTTCAAAAGAAATAGTCTGATCTTCATGAAAGCCATCTTTAATAGATGCATTTAATACAATGTCAAAGCATCACCATGGTTGTCATAATATGGATCAACAATCCCTTGACCATGATGAGAGATATCTTCTACTGCAGCAAAGTCTTCATGAATATTTGGATCTTTGTTCAATAAATTGAAATCATGACAACATTTGGGATATAAAAGGTCAGCTGAAAATATGTCTTTGCAAAACAATTGAAAGGCAGCATGAAAATCTGCCAAAGAGCTGATACTGGCAATAGGAAGAGACTGGTACCAATCACGAGTAATCCCCTCTAATGAAAACCCGAAGAGCGTGATCTGAACATCCTCATGCACAATTTCAAGCCGATGAATAAAGTCATGAAAATCCAGCAAGTGTTCAGCTGGCACTTCCCATTCTTCTCCTTGAAATCTGGGAATACTTCTTTCCCATTCATCTCTACTAGGTACTGGATTAGGGAAACCAACAATCTTTGAAAAATCATAGAAGGAATACCTCTTAGCTAAGATCTTGTTCATTTCATACCAGTGGAGTCGCCAACAGATTTCAAAACAATGGATTCGCCACTGAATCCGTCCTTCATGGAGTCGCCAAATAGATGATTATAACCGAAAATATGTCCAGACTTTGTCTATCATCAAATCTAGATCTTGTCGTCTCCCAAGGAAGCTGATCTTCAATCTCCTCTCCCTGGAAACGGTGCCAATTTGTTATCACTCCAGGAGTCCTTCTTAGGTTGTTGCTTGAAGAAGCCCGATAAATTGAAATGTTTTGGTTTTCTGTGTATGTTGGATCAAATGGGATACATAAACGACTGGTTCACACTTAAGACACTTAGTAATATAACCAAATGAGACAATTCTTTCAAAAGTCAATAATCAGATAAGTAACTGAACTGGTGGGTGGATAAAGTCTATATCTATCAACCAGAACACATATGTGATGAGATGAATAAAAATAGTACAGATTTCTTGTAAAATCAATGTTTATGAGTTGACCAATGAGATGACAGTCATTTGCAACTAGAAAAACTTAGATGACAGTAATCATTCAAAACACAAGAAAAGAGAGAAGATGACAATCTGACATTAATAGTGAAAGGAACTTGTGATCCGTATTATAATAAAGATCTCAGTACAAAAAAAAACATGGTCTAGTCTCCAAACTCGAACCCCTGGTTCAGCAGATATTCTTGGCTTTATAGCCTTTACAATTGATATCCAGATACTAGAAAACTAGATTAAATTTGCTTGAAATAGAAATTCAAAAACAGTTTCATGAAAATAGGAAGAGATCCTATTTACTAGGTCAACTCCTTGTCTCAATTATCCACATGTCCTTCATAGTCTTTAACAATTGCAATAGAACCTAGGGGAGGTCGAAAATGTTGTCCTGGCAAGCATGTCATCTTTTACCAAAAACAGGCAAGAAGCCTTATCTTTTCCTCCTTGCTGGCACCTTTGAAACAGAAACAGAAACCTGATAATGATGCCTTAAATTATTATCTGTCATAAGAAACCATCCTCAAGGCATCTAGATCATAAAAAATCATATCTGTACAAAAATGGCAGCTTTCTGCCCTGTTCCGTGCTTTTGGTGGCTAAGAAAGCCAAAATTAGAACCTGTAAGCCACCAAAAGCTCCGCTTTCTGTGGCTAAGGACAGTTGAAAATGTCCATCCAAGCCACTGAAAAACCTGTTTCAAAAACAGTTTACAAAATTGCAAAAATGCATTAACTCTTGGCTTCTAAAGCTTCAGGGTTGTTCTTCTGAGTCTTCGACAGCCTGAATAGTGCCTGGTTTTTCATCATTCTTAGCAGATGCCTCTGGTTCATTAGAAAAATTAGTGGTTGCTTCTGCTAGGGTTTCCATGTCAATGTGAGTTTGAGGTTGTTGTTTTGGATGCAGTGTTTTCAATCTTAACAACCTAACCTTCCTATACAACCTAGTATTATCCTTCACCAGTATTTTGTTTCCTTCCTTGATTTTGTCATATTTCTCAAGAAGATCTTGATAGTAATCATAAATTTGACATTTCTTTCTGTCAAATTCTGATTCCTTCTTTTGATTTCTCTTTCAAGAAATTCTAACTCATATACCTGTCTTAGCAGCCAGTTGATCTTATGTGATCTGGACTGCTTTGGCTTGCTAGATGAGGCCTCTGCAACTTGATGGCCTTGCTCCTCCTTGGGTGTAGGTGATGAAAGATCCTCATACCCTGCTGCAACTTGATCTTCTACTAGGTATTCTTCTTTCTCTGCTGGAACCTGCTCTTCTTCCTCCTTTGAATCTGTATAAGGGAGGTTGAGGATATTCTTGTCCTCTGGAGAAACTTTTCCTTTCTCTGTCTCCTTGCTAAAGTCTAGTTTCTTCTTAGCCCTCTTAGGCTTAAAAGATGGGGTAGATTGCTTAGCTACCACTGGAGAGATAGCTCTCCTCTTCCTCTTTCCACTTATGGGAGTAAAAGACTTCTTTGAAGAGGATTTATTTTTGTCTTCTGGATGTGCATCAGTTTCAAACTCATTCCAGAAGAGGAAGTGACCCCAGTCCTTATTTCTTCTCTGCAGCAGTTCACAAACTAGGAGTTTGATCAAACCATGATGAGATAACCTGCCTTCAACTTTGGTTGGCTTGGCTTTGACTTGATGAGCCATCTTAGTCAAGCTTCTGTGAAGATAGTAAGGCGGATTGAGGGGATTTTTTCCAGTGAAGTGATTCATCAGTTTGAAATGGTAGATCATCACCCTATAGTATCTACCTTCACAAGTTATATAGACTAGAATGGCTTTTAGGAGGTGTTGCCATTTCTCTTCAAGATAAGACAAAGGAATGTATTTTTTCCATATGAGACACTTGTGTTCTGGTTTCAAGTAAGATCTAAATTCAACATCCTTGGTGATAGTAGTCTTGAACCAGTTTTCTCCTGTTCTTGGAAGCTCTGTAACATCAGCTATTAAGGCTTCATCCACCTGGAATTCCTCTTTGCCAATCACTACTTTTCTACCATCGAATGTAAGAGCAAATGCTTCTGCTACTTGCTGGTGAAAACCTTGGAGCTTTTCACAAAATCTATAGCATCCTACGTCCTTGAAGAACTGGCACACCTCTGAGTGTGACTCAAGATAGCAAATGTCATCTAGTTCTTTCCTAAGAGTAGGTCCTCCTCTCTTCATTTGCTAGAATGCTCCTGTACCTGCAAATTGAAAAATTCCAGCTTGGAGGGAGACCACACAACGCAAATAGAGGAGGGTTATGGTTCAATGAGGGCAGAGGCAAAATGATAGGAGAATTTCCAGGCCAGCCCTGATTTTGACGGACGTAAAAGGCTAATTAGGATTTGAAATAGTCATGATTGGGTAAACTTCGAAGGATAGGGAAGTACAACAACCACGTGATCTTATGAACTGATGTTTAAAATGATTTGATATAACACGCAGAGATGAGATCCTAGTTTATAGGACAGGTGTAGGATTTAGAGGTTTTAGGGTTAGATTTAATTAAATCAAATAGTCATAATAACATTTAAACCCTCTTACCCAGTCATTATTGACAGCTTTTCCATCTTCTTCGACATCTTGAAGTAATCATGAGACATTTACACTGATGATTCAGGCGTGTGAGATGACATGCTAATCGTTTCAAACTTCCTGCGATTTCAATGGCTAGGGAAACCCCAAATTTCGCGTTTAAGCCGCCAAAATCTAGGGCTTTCGGTGGCTTAGAAGCCCTTTTGAAAAGGTGCTTAGCCACCGAAACCTGAGTTTCAAGTTTTTTTTGAAGAAAAAACCAAATCAATTGTTTTTTCAAAGATTATTACAAGCTTAAATCTCTTTAAAATGAGCCTTAAAAAATCTAGAAATGTTTTTTCTACTAACAACCTAACAACTAATCAAATGAAATTAACTAATTTATTTGAGGAGATAACAGATTTATCATCTATTGAACTCATATTTTTCATAACATCTTGGTTTGACCCTTTTGAATATTGTAAGTATTTTATTTTAAAAGGGGCTATGATACCACGAGAGGGGAGAGGGGAGAGGGTCTAAGGAGGGTTTATGCCTAAACATATCTACCTTATTTGACTTTGAACCCTCATTGATTTCAAAATTTGAATTTCAAAGCTAAAAGAGGTAAGCAACTGGAGTTGTTACAAAAAATTATATGATATACTAGGAATTTAACAGTGGTAACCCACATCTTGGTTTGACCCCTAAAAGGGGCTATGATACCATGAGAGGGGAAAGGTGAGAGGATCTAAGGAGGGTTTATGCCTAAAAATATCTACCTTATTTGACTTTGAATCCTCAGTGATTTCAAATTTTGAATTTCAAAGCTAAAAGGGGTAAGCAATTGGAGTAGTTACAAAAGATTATATGATATACTAGGAATTTAACAATGGTAACCCACTCCTACAAAAGGATTTGTGCCTTTAGAAATATGCATAGAGGGTCATAGAGACATAGTACAAATTATTTATAAGACAGATCATTGGACTTCACATACTCAAACTTCTATCGTTCTGCATAGTCAAGCTTCCACAACTTTTGGTCCTCTATGGATTTATCGTCTATTGAACTCATATTTTTCATAACATCTTGGTTTGACCCTTTTGAATATTGTATGTATTTTATTTTTGCAGTTAATAAAAATGACCAAAGACCAACTAAGCATGAGAGCCTAAAAGGGGCTATGATACCATGAGAGGGGAAAGGTGAGAGGGTCTAAGGAGGGTTTATGCCTAAAAATATCTACCTTATTTGACTTTGAACCCTCACTGATTTCAAAATTTGAATTTCAAAGCTAAGAGGGGTAAGCAACTGGAGTAGTTACAAAAGATTATATGATATACTAGGAATTTAACAGTGGTAACCCACTACTACAAAAGGATTTGTGCCTTTAGAAACATGCATAGATGGTCAGAGAGACATAGTACAAATTATTTATAAGACAGTTCATTGGACTTCACACATTCAAACTTCTATCATTCCGCATAGTCAAGATCCCACAACTTTTGGTCCTCTATGGATTTATCATCTATTGAACTCATATTTCTCATATCTTGGTTTGACCGTTTTGAATATTGTAAGTATTTTATTTTTGCAGTTAATAAAAATGACCAAAGACCAACTGGGCATGAGAGCTTAAAAGGGGCTATGATACCACGAGAGGGGAAAGGTGAGAGGGTATAAGGAGGGTTTATGCCTAAAAATATCTACCTTATTTGACTATAAACCCTCACTGATTTTAAAATTTGAATTTCAAAGCTAAAAGGGGTTAAGAGGAGTGGAGGAAATAAATTTAACAATCTAAGCCACCATTTCCTAAAAACTAGCAAGTCATCTCCCCTACATTCTTGGAACTAGAAAAAGAACTTGAATTTGAAATCTCTTGTCCTAATGTATCAAGTAAATTCGGATGGGAAGGAAAGGGCTATTAGGAAAAGGGGGAAAAGACAGTTTTTGTGAAAAAAACAACAAAAAGAAGAAGTCCAAGTCCATATAGAATAGACCATCCATGAAAGAGAGCTTTTAGATTGAAGAAAATGCCAAGAAACTTAGAATATTCTGCATAAGCTTGGGATATCAGCCTAGACCTTTCTATGCACACACTGAATAACACTAAAAGGAGGATTTTCTAAGGTACTGTACAACAGTGAAAGAGGTGTTCCTTGTGTTGTGTGGGGAAGGTAATGTGGGTGCCTTAGTGCTGCTCTGTCCTCAAAATTCTGACAGTAAAAATCATTAGTTTGAACCTATTGAAGTCTGTAATTTAGAAGTTTTTCTTATCCTACTTCGTCGTGGTGGTATTATATCCCAACTAGGGGGTGGTGTCTGTTGCAGACTACCTACGGTTGGGTGGAAATCACTTTCCAAATAGGTTTTTTGATCTTCAACATTCAAAAGAGAAGTAAAACTATGTTTTGGATCATAGAATTGTTTTTAAAATGTTAGATAAACACTGCTTGTTTACCTCTATCAAATTCTATCATTGGTTTCCAAGAATTCATGTAAGTTTATAATGACAGTAAGATGGTGTTCGCCAGTTACTCTGTATGTATATTCACATCTAGCTTGGTCTTGTGTGTCTAGCAATTGAGTTTGCATTTATATAGATTCTTGTCATATATAGAGTCCCCATGCAGAATCTGGTTTAATATTTTTCTTTTAAGTGACTTGCAGACTATGTATTTTGTAGGAGCCCATTTTAGTTGTGTCTATTGGATAACAGACTCTCAGTTCTCATAGCTTCTATAACATATGTTTTCCATGTAGGATATCAATTAATAAACTATATACACATCGTGTATACATTCAAAGGAACCCATCTTGGTCTTGAATGTTAGCCAAATCAAAATTTCAACCAGTTTTGGAATACAGCCTAGAGAAATCAGTGGTTAAATTTAGTCTTGAAATATAGCCTAGGAAAATCTGGGGTTGAATTTAGTCTTGAAATATAGCCTAGGTAAAATGATGACATACCCCAGGCCATGTAACATGTCATATCAAAATTATCTACATTTGTAGGTTGTATTACATCAAAGGAGATTCACATGGCTATCATTTCATGATGGCATTGAAAAATAGCTTATATTGTTTATATGTTTGAGAAGGAATTGCCTACAAGTTTCATGGACTTGTAGGTCAATCTTTTAATTCACCTAGTTGATGAGGTTGAATTAGATAGGATGGTATTATGTCATTGGATGTTCTTCTTGGAGTGGTACATGAAAATGTTGAAGGGTTTCGTTCGAAAAGGAAAAAACCAAGGGGTCTATGGTGAAGGGTTACATAGTATATTAATCATTCTATTATGTTAGTGAGTACATCAAGCAAATCGATGGCACACCAAACAGAGCGGTTTAGGATGACCATTGGGATGAGGGAAAAAATGAATGAGAGCTATTCCAAACCAAAGGAAAAGGCACATGATAAAAAGTAATCCACTTATCTCTTGTTAAGTTTCTACATAATTATTGTTTACACTGGACTTGATAATATTTATTTGATCTCATACTATTTTTTTTAATTTCATGAATACATCAGTGAATTCAAAAGTTAACGTCATCAATAAATTTTTTATTTACAATGTGAAGGCAACATGACCATGGGTTGTGTTGTATGAATAAAAGAGAATAAAATGGGGCAATTATACCTAGAAAGAATTCAAATGGTTGAATGGTAGAAGCACACCTTATCATGATCATTTAAAACAAAATACGTCAAATATTTGTCCGAACAATTTAGTGGATAACTAGATAAGAGATAAATATGTCGTTTGTAATTGTTGCTTACATGGTGAAGAGGATGGACTAAACATTGGGATTGGGTTCAATAGTGTTGTAATAATATTTGTATATCAATTGTTCATTTTATAATGCACATTTGGATTATACCATGCACTATATTTTTATTGCTCGGGTTTTTAGACATATGATACTATCATAGTTCGCTTTTTTACAAGTGTATTTGTTCCCATTTATGTGGGTACAAGACCATCATTTTCACATTGAGGAGATTGATGATGGGCATGCCACAATTGACTGTGGAGTGGAGGTTGAGTTCAAACAATATATTTATGCTAGCCACTATGATCATTACCTAATAAAAGGAAAGTTTGGTTACATCAAAAAGATACATGAGATCATACAAATGGATTTCTTGTCTTTACAATGTGTTATTTTTAGGCACAACCGATGGGATGCCTTTGATTGGAGTAATGTAAAGGAAGATCATGATAGTGGTATAATAAGTATGAAAACACTAGTACCAAGTTTTTTTTAACCTATATGTGTTCGATAGGGATTGGTGGTTCATACTAAGACATGATTTGAGATCAAAATATGTTTTTGAGAAAAACAGTGTCATTGTGTCAAGTGAGGAAGATAATTGAGCGGTATCTACATATTTTATTTCAGCATTTAAGTTCCGGATGTGACATTTTATTATAGATTCTACTCCACTATTTTAAGTATTTTTATTATGGACTCAACTATGATATTTTATCATGGATTCTACTTTATAATCTACTTAAAAATTTAGAAATTATTTTAACAAACTTTTGAAAGTAATTTTTGGTAAAAGTAATTTAAATTCTAAACTAATTAGAGTTTAAATTTTGGTATAGGCATAATAAAAATACCTATTAGTGGTGATTTCACAAAACATGTTTAATGAGTAAATATAGGTGTTATTATTTATTGTCAAATTTCAATAATTTAAAATTTTTAATAGAAAAAATAAAAAAATAAAAATTGTTGGCTCTATGACAGACCCAAGGTCCATAGAAGATATGCAACACATGCCCGCAGTGGTCTATTATGCCTACATATTCAAGCTTACAAAGGAAGGAAGTCTCATTCCAAGCATGTATGATAGTTTCCAATTGATCAATGTGCAGAGTATAGATTTAATGGGGCATGTATTCCATTAGTTAACATTTTCTCCCATTCATTGAAGCTATTATAACTCAGTGTATGTATGGGAAATTCAATGTCATATAGATGATCAAGATACATCACAAACACATATACATGAACATAACATTCCTCCATTGCATTAATAGATTAAGCATCACATAAAAACTCGTGTTGAATTCGTAATAGATCATAAGTGTCATAAGAACTCTCAACATAATGTCCACATATTCTAGAATCTATCTCTATCTTACATAGAAATTCTAATAGATATAAGCAACTAGAGTAGTTACAAAAGATTATATGATATACTAGGAATTTAACAATGGTAACCCACTCCTACAAAAGGATTTGTGCCTTTAGAAACATGCAAAGAGGGTTAGAGAGACATAGTACAAATTATTTATAAGATAGTTCATTGGACTTCACATACTCAAACATCTATTGTTTTGCATTGTCAAGCTTCCACAACTTTTGGTCCTCTATGGATTTATCATTTATTGAACTCATATTTTTCATAATATCTTGGTTTGACCCTTTTGAATATTGCAAGTTTTTATTTTTGCAGTTAATAAAAATGATCAAAGACTAGTTAAGCATGACAGCCTAAAAGGGGTAATGATACCACGAGAGGGGAAAGGTGAGAGGGTCTAAGGAGGATTTATGCCTAAAAATTTCTACCTTATTTGACTTTGAACCCTCACTGATTTCAAAATTTGAATTTCAAAGCTAAAAGGGGTAAGAAACTGGAGTAGTTGCAAAAGATTATATGATATACTAGGAATTTAACAATGGTAACCCACTCCTACAAAAGGATTTGTGCCTTTAGAAACATGCATAGACGGTTAGAGAGACATAGTACAAATTATTTATAAGACAGTTCATTGGACTTCAAATACTCAAGCTTCTATCGTTCCGCATAGTCAAGCTTCCACAACTTTTGCTCCTCTATGGATTTATCATCTATTGAACTCATATTTTTCATAACATCTTGGTCTGACCCTTTTGAATATTGTAAGTATTTTATTTTTGCAGTTATTAAAAATAACCAAAGACCAGCTGATCATAAGAGCATAAAAGGGGTTATGATACCACGAGAGGGGAAAGGTAAGAGGGTCTAAGGAGGGTTTATGCCTAAAAATATCTACCTTATTTGACTTTGAACCCTCACTGATTTCAAAATTTGAATTTCAAAGCTAAAGGGGTAAACAACTGGAGTAGTTACAAAAGATTATATGATACACTAGGAATTTAACAATGGTAACCCACTCCTACAAAAGGATTTGTGCTTTTAGAAACATGCATAGAGGTTCAGAGAGACATAGTACAAATTATTTATAAGACAATTCATTGGACTTCACATACTCAAACTTCTATCGTTCTGCATAGTCAAGATTCCACAACTTTTGGTCCTCTATGGATTTATCATCTATTGAACTCATATTTTTCATAACATCTTGGTTTGACCCTTTTGAATATTGTAAGTGTTTTATTTTTGTAGTTAACAAAAATGACAAAGACTAGCTAAGCATGAGAGCCTAAAAGGGGCTATGATACCACGAGAGGGGAAAGGTGAGAGGGTCTAAGGAGGGTTTATGCCTAAAAATATCTACCTTATTTGACTTTGAACCCTCATTGATTTCAAAATTTTAATTTCAAAGCTAAAAGAGGTAAGCAACTGGAGTAGTTACAAAATATTATATGATATACTAAGAATTTAACCATGGTAACCCATTCCTACAAAAGGATTTGCTCCTTTAGAAACATGCATAGAGGGTCAGAGAGACATAGTACAAATTATTTATAAGACAATTCATTGGACTTCACATACTCAAACTTCTATCGTTCTGCATAGTCAAGCTTCCACAACTTTTGGTCCTCTACGAATTTATCATCTATTGAACTCATATTTTTCATAACATCTTGGTTTGACCCTTTTGAATATTGTAAGAATTTTATTTTAAAAGGGGCTATGATACCACGAGAGGGGAAAGGTGAGAGGGTCTAAGGAGAGTTTATGCCTAAAAATATCTACCTTATTGACTTTGAACCCTCAATGATTTCAAAATTTGAATTTCAAAGCTAAAAGGGGTAAGCAACTGGAGTAGTTTCAAAAGATTATATGATATACTAGGAATTTAACAGTGGTAACCCACATCTTGGTTTGACCCCTAAAAGGGGCTATGATACCACGAGAGGGGAAAGGTGAGAGGGCCTAAGGAGGTTTTATGCCTAAAAATATCTACCTTATCTGTCTTTGAACCCTCACTGATTTCAAAATTTGAATTTCAAAGCTACAAGGGGTAAGCAATTGAAGTAGTTACAAAAAATTATATTATATACTAGGAATTTAACAGTGGTAACCCACTCCTACTAAAGTATTTGTGCCTTTAGAAACATGCATAGAGGGTCAGAGTGTCATAGTACAAATTATTTATAAGAAAGTTCATTGGACTTCACATACTCAAACTTCTATCATTCTGCATATTCAAGATTCCACAACTTTTGGTCCTCTATGGATTTATCATCTATTGAACTCATATTTTTCATAACATCTTGGTTTGACCCTTTTGAATATTGTAAGTATTTTATTTTTGCAGTTAATAAAAATGACCAATGACTAGTTGAGCATGAGAGCCTAAAAGGGGCTATGATACCACAAGAGGGGAAAGGTGAGAGGGTCTAAGGAGGGTTTATGCCTAAAAGTATCTACCTTATTTGACTTTGAACCCTCATTGATTTCAAAATTTGAATTTCAAAGCTAAAAGGGGTAAGCAATTGCAGAAGTTACAAAAGATTATATGATATACTAGGAATTTAACAGTGCTAACCCACTCCTACAAAAGAATTTGTGCCTATAGAAACATGCATAGAGGGTCATAGAGACATAGTACAAATTATTTATAAGACAATTCATTGGACTTGGCATACTCAAACATCTATCGTTCTGCATAGTCAAGCTTCCACAACTTTCTGTCCTCTATGGATTTATTATCTATTGAACTCATATTTTTCTTTACATCTTGGTTTTACCCTTTTGAATATTGTAAGTATTTTATTTTAAAAGGGGCTATGATACCACGAGAGGGAAAAGCTAAGAGGGTCTAAGGAGGGTTTATGCCTAAAAATATCTACCTTATTTGACTTTGAACCCTCATTGATTTCAAAATTTGAATTTCAAAGATAAAAGGGGTAAGCCACTGGAGTAGTTACAAAAGATTATATGATATACTAAAAATTTAACAGTGGTAACCCACATCTTGGTTTGACCCTAAAAGGGGCTATGATACCACGAGAGGGGAAAGGTGAGAGGGTCTAACGAGGGTTTATGCCTAAAAATATCTACCTTATTTGACTTTGAACCCTCACTGATTTCAAAATTTGAATTTTAAAGCTAAAAGTTGTAAGCAACTAGAGTAGTTACAAAATATTATATCATATACTAGGAATTTAACAGTGGTAACCCACTCTTACAAAAGGATTTATGCCTTTAGAAACATGCATAGAGGGTCAGAGAGACATAGTACAATTTTTTATAAGACATTTCATTGGACTTCACATACTCAAACTTCTATCGCTCTGCATCGTCAAGCTTCCACAACTTTTGGTCTTCTATGTATTTATTGTCTATTGAACTCATATTTTTCATAACATCTTGGTTTGACCTTTTTGAATATTGTAAGTATTTTATTTTTGCAGTTAATTAAAATGACCAAAGACCAGCTGAGCATGAGAGCCTAAAAGGGGCTATGATACCACCAGAGGGGAAAGGTGAGAGGGTCTAAGGAGGGTTTATGCCTAAAAATATCTACCTTATTTGACTTTGAAGCCTCACTGATTTCAAAATTTGAATTGCAAAGCTAAAATGGGTAAGCAACTGGAGTAGTTACAAAAGATTATATGATATACTAGGAATTTAACAATGGTAACCCACTCCTACAAAAGGATTTGTGCCTTTAGAAACATGCATAGAGGGTCAGAGAGACATAGTACAAATTATTTATAAGACAGTTCATTGGACTTCACATACTCAAACTTCCATCATTTCGCAGAGGCAAGATTCCACAACTTTTGGTCCTCTATGGATTTATCATCTATTGAACTCATATTTTTCATAACATCTTGGTTTGACACTTTTGAATATTGTAAGTAGTTTATTTTTGCAGTTAATGAAAATGACCAAAGACCAGCTGAGCATGAGAGCCTAAAAGGGGATATGATACCACGAGAGGGGAAAGGTGAGAGGGTCTAAGGACGGTTTATGATTAAAAATATCTACCTTATTTGACTTTGAACCCTCACTGATTTCAAAATTTGAATTTCAAAGCTAAAAGGGGTAAGCATCTGGAGTAGTTACAAAATATTATGTGATATACTAGGAATTTAACAGTGGTAACCCACTCCTACAAAAGGATTTGTGCCTTTAGAATCATGCATAGAGGGTCAATGAGTCATAGTACAAATTATTTATAAGACAGTTCATTGGACTTCACATACTCAAACTTCTATCGTTCTGCATAGTCAAGCTTCCACAACTTTTGGTCCTCTCTGGATTTTGTTATCACTCCAGGAGTCCTTCTCAGGTTGTAGCTTGAAGAAGCCTGGTAACTTGAAATTTTTTAGTTTTTTGTGTATGTTGGGTTAAATGGGATACATAAACGACTGGATCACACTTAAGACACTTGGTAATATAACCAGATGAGACAATGCTTTCAAAAGTCAATAATCAGATAAGTAATTGAAATGGTGGGTGGAGAAAGTCTAGATCTATCAACCAGAACACATATGTGATGGGATAAATAAAAATAGCACAGATTTCTTTTAAATCAATGTTTATGAGTTGACCAATAAGATGATATTCATTTGCAACTAGACAAACTTAGATAACAATAATCATTCAAAACACAGGAAAAGAGAGAAGATGACAATCTGACATTAACAGTGAAAGGAACTTGTGATCTGTATTATAATAAAGATATCAGTACAAAAAACGTCACGGTCTAGTCTCCAGACTCGAACCCCTGGTTCATTAGATATTCTTGGCTTTACATCCTTTACAACTGATATCTAGATCCTAGAAAACTGGATCCAATTTGCTTGAAATAGAAAGTCAAAAACAGTTTCATGAAAATAGGAAGAGATCTTATTTAATAGGACAACTCCTTATCTCAATTATCCACATGTCCTTCATAGTATTCAACAGCTGCAATAGATCCTAGGGGAGGTCGAAAATGTTGTTCTGGCAAGCATGTCATCTTTTACCAAAAATAGGCAAGAAGCCTTATCTTTTCCTCCTTGCTGGCACCTTTGAAACTGAAACAAAATCCTGATAATGATGCCTTAAATTATTATCTGTCATAAGAAACCATCCTCGAGGCATCTGGATCATGAAAACTCGGATATGTACAAAAATAGTAGCTTTCTGCCTTGTTCTGTGCTTTCGGTCACTAGGAAAGCCAAAATTAGAACCTATAAGCCACCGAAAGCTCCGCTTTCGGTGGCTAAGGATAGTTGAAAATGTCCATCCAAGCCACCGAAAAGCCTGTTTCAAAAACAGTTCACAAAATTTCAAAAATGCATTAACTCCTGGCTTCTAAAGCTTCGGGGTTGTTCTTCTGAGGCTTCAGTAGCTTGAACAGTGTATGGTTTTTCATCATTCTTAGCAGATGCCTCTGGTTCATCAGAAAAATTAGTGGCTTCTTCTACGAGGGTTTCCAAGTCAATGTGATCTTGAGGTTGTGGTTTTGGATGTAGTGTTTGCAATCTTAACGGCCTAACCTTCCTATACAGCCTAGTATTATCCTTCATTAGCATTTTGTTTCTTTCCTTGATTTTGTCATATTTCTCAAGAAGATCTTGATAGTAATCATATAATTCGACATCTCTTTCTGTCAAATTTTGATTCCTTCTTTTGATTTCTCTTTCAAGAACTTCTAACTCATGCCTGTCTCAACAGCTGGTTGATCTTCTATGATCTGGATTGCTTTGTCTTGCTAGATGAGGCCTATGAAACTTGTTGGCCTTGCTCCTCCTTGGGTGTAGGTGATGAAAGATCCTCATACCCTGCTGCAACTTGATCTTCTACTAGGTCAGCTTCTTTCTCTGCTGCAACCTGCTCTTCTTCCTCCTATGAATCTGTATAAGGGAGGTTGAGGATATTCTTGTCCTCTGAAGAAACTTCTCCTTTCTCTGTCTCCTTGCTAAAGTCTAGTTTCTTCTTAGCCCTCTTAGGCTTAGAAGATGGGGTAGATTGCTCAGCTGCCACTGGAGAGATAGCTCTCCTCTTCCTCTTTCCACTTCTGGGAGTAAAAGACTTCTTTGAAGAGGATTTATTTTTGTCTTTTGGTTGTGCATCAGTTTCAAACTCATTCCAGAAGAGGAAGTGACCCCAGTCCTTATTTCTTCTCTGCAGCAGTTCACAAACTAGGAGTTTGATCAAACCATGATGAGATAACTTTCCTTCAACTTTGGTTGGCTTGGATTTGACTTGATGAGCCATCTTAGTCAAGCTTCTGTGAAGATAGTAAGGCAAATTGAGGGGATTTCTGCTAGTGAAGTGATTCATCAGTTTGAAATGGTAGATCATCACCCTACAGTATCTACCTTCACAAGTTATATAGACTAGAATGGCTTTTAGGAGGTGTTGCCATTTCTCTTCAAGATAAGACAAAGGAATGCCTTTTTTCCATATGAGACACTTGTGTTCTGGTTTCAAGTAAGATCTAAATTCAACATCCTTGGTGATAGTAATCTTGAACCAGTTTTCTCCTGTTCTTGGAAGCTCTGTAACATCAGCTATTAAGGCTTCATCCACCTGGAATTCCTCTTTTCCAATCACTGCTTTTCTACCATCGAATGTAAGAGAAAATGCTTATGCTACTTGCTGGTGAAAACCTTGGAGCTTTTCACAAAATCTATAGCAGCCTACGTCCTTGAAGAACTGGCACAACTCTGAGTGTGACTCAAGATAACAGATGTCAACTAGTTCTCTCCTAAGAGAAGGTCCTCCTCTCTTCATTTGCTAGAATTCTCATGTACCTACAAATTGAAAATTTCGGGCTTGGAGGGAGACTACACAGCGCAAATAGAGGAGGGTTATGGTTCAGCGAGGGCAGAGGCAAAATGATAGGAGAATTTCCAGGCCAGCCCTAATTTTGAGGGATGTAAAAGGCTAATTAGGATTTGAAATAGTCATGATTGGGTATACTTCGAAGGATAGAGAAGTACAACAACCACATGATCTTATGAACTGATGTTTAAAATGATTTGATATAACACGCAGAGATCAGATCCTAGTTTATAGGACAGGTGTAGGATTTAGAGGTTTTAGGGTCAGATTTAATTAAATCAAATAGTCATAATAACACTTAAACCTTCTTACCCAGTCATTATTGACAACTTTTCCATCTTCTTCGACATCTTGAAGTAATCATGTGATATTTACCTTGATGATTCGGGCGTGTGAGATGACTTGTTGACCATTTCAAACTTCCTGCGATATCGGTGGCTAGGGAAACCCTGAATTTTGCGTTTAAGCTGTCAAAAGCTAGGGCTTTCGGTGGCTTAGAATCCCTTTTGAAAAGGCACTTAGCCACCGAAACCTGAATTTCGAGTTTTTTTTGAAGAAAAAACCAAATCAAATGTTTTTTCAAAGTTTATTACAAGCTTAAAGCTCTTTAAAATGAGCCTTAAAAAAATTAGAAATGTTTTTTCTACTAACAACCTAACAACTAATCAAATGAAATTAACTAATTTATTTGAGGAGATAACATCTGGCCCCTTCTGGGGATGAAAGCCTCCCTGTGAGTTTTCAAGAACCTCAGTTCCAGTCACCTTTACCATTGGGCTATGGATTCATTTGGCCTGTGCAACTGATCTTCTGTAAACCTGTAACTTACCTATAGCCTTTACCATTGGGCTATGGAGTCGTTTGGCATTTATAACTGATCCCCTGCAAACCTGTAGCCTTCATGTAGCCCTCCTGTAGCCTGCTATGCGTATTCAACAACAAATAATTGAAAGATTCTACTTTCTCAGATGAAGAGCTTATTCTCTTATCTACTCCTATTTTAACCATTTATTGATGTTTAATCAAGTAAACTTGTGCTTCCAATGAAGCCATGTCAGAAACTGATTTACTGAACCTGTTCTTGATCTTGACCCGAAAAATAATGGAACGCATAACCAACAGAAAAGTGGTTTGAACAGATGATAAAGCCAGCTTTCATCTGACAGAAAAATTTTAACATCTATTTTGTCCATGGATTCCAAAAACTTTGCAATAGGGTCATTAAAACCATAAAGGAATACCTCTTTATGTTGTTGTTCCAACTGAAAGAAATGTTGCTTGCTTTCACTGATGTCAATGCTGAATTTGGACTGTTCTTCCTCTGTCGGATGAAAAGGCAATCTCAAGTGTCGATCTGAAACTTTCTGCTTCTCTTCATCGTATCTCTGTAATTTGAATTCATCATGATAATATGCTGGCCTATCACAGCTGATAGTTTTTGAAAGAAAAGAAAATGTATGTTCTTGATCTTCTACATTACTGTCTTGATAATGATCAAACGAAAGATGAGTCTGAGAATATGTATCATGAAAAAAAAATGATCATCTTTTCCAGCAATGATATTTTTGCAAGATATATCACTGGAATTTTGATCTTCACTACAATTTTGATCAATAGATTCATAACTAGCATCAACCACAACATGTACACATTTATGATCATCTCTCTCTTGAAAAGTAGAACTAAATGAAATTGTAGTAGACAACAAGCCTTCACAAATCTCAAAATCTTCTTCCTCATCATTGTATTGGTTGAATATAGAAGCATCAAGATAAGATCCTAATGACAGAGATGAAGCTTCTTGTATAGAAGTATCAGCAATAAAATCTTGAAACAGATTTGGAAAAATACCACCTTGTTCTTCATGGTTACTGCAACTTCTCTTGATCTACAAATCTGGACACTGTGGGCTACCCTTAGTATCTACTGCAGATATGAAACTTTCATCTGCTGATTTGTCAATCTGCTCATCATCTTTAAAGTTTTCAAAAGAAATAGTCTGATCTTCATGAAAGCCATCTTTAATACAATGTCAAAGCATCACCATGGTTGTCATAATATGGATTAGCAATCCCTTGACCATGATGAGAGATATCTTCTACTGCAACAAAGTCTTCATGAATATTTGGATCTTTGTTCAATAAATTGAAATCATGACAACATTCGGGATATAAAAGGTCAGCTGAAAATATGTCTTTGCAAAACAATTGAAAGGCAACATGAAAATCTGCCACAGAGCTGATATTGGCAATAGGAAGAGGTTGGTACCAATCACAAGTAATCTCCTCTAATGAAAACCTGAAGAGCTTGATCTGAACATCCTCATGCACAATTTCAAGCCGATGAATAAAGTCATGAAAATCCAGCAAGTGTTCAGCTGGCACTTCCCATTCTTCTCCTTGAAATCTAGGAATACTTCTTTCCCATTCATCTCTACTACGTACTGGATTAGGGAAACCAACAATCATTGAAAAATCACAGAAGGAATACCTCTTAGCTAAGATCTTGTTCATTTCATACTAGTGGAGTCGCCAACAGATTTTAGAACAATGGAGTCGCCACTGAATCCGTCCTTCATGGAGTCGCCAGATAGATGATTATAACCGAAAATATGTCGAGACTTTGTCTATCATCAAAGCTAGATCTTGTCGTCTCCCAAGGACCTTGATCTTCAATCTCCTCTCCCCGGAAACGGTGCCAATTTGTTATCACTCCAGGAGTCCTTCTCAGGTTGTAGCTTGAAGAAGCTCGATAATTCGAAATGTTTTGGTTTTCTATGTATATTGGATCAAATGGGATACATAAACGACTGGATCACACTTAAGACACTTAGTAATATAATCAGATGAGACAATGCTTTCAAAATTCAATAATCAGATAAGTAATTGAACTGGTGGTTGGAGAAAGTCTATATCTATCAACCATAACACATATCTGATGAGATGAATAAAAATAGCACAGATTTATTGTTAAATCAATGTTTATGAGTTGACCAATGAGATGACAATCATTTGCAACTAGAAAAACTTAGATGACAGTAATCATTCAAAACACAGGAAAAGAGAGAAGATGACAATCTGACATTAACAGTGAAAGGAACTTGTGATCTGTATTATAATAAAGATCTCAGTACAAAAAACAACATGGTCTAGTCTCCAGTCTCGAACCCCTGGTTCATCAGATATTCTTGGCTTTATAGCCTTTACAACTGATATCCAGATCCTAGAAAACTGGATCAAATTTGCTTGAAATAGAAATTCAAAAATAGTTTCATGAAAATAGGAAGAGATCCTATTTACTAGGTCAACTCCTTGTCTCAATTATCCACATGTCCTTCATAGTCTTCAACAGCTGCAATAGTTCCTAGGGGAGGTTGAAAATGTTGTTCTGGCAAGCATGTCATCTTTTACCAAAAACAGGCAAGAAGCCTTATCTTTTCCTCCTTGCTAGCACCTTTGAAACTGAAACTGAACCCTGATAATGATGCCTTAAATTATTATCTATCATAAGAAACCATCCTCAATGCATCTAGATCATAAAAACTCAAATCTGTACAAAAATGGCAGCTTTCTGCCCTGTTCTGTGCTTTTGGTGGCTAGGAAAGCCAAAATTAGAACTTGTAAGCCACTGAAAGCTCCGCTTTCAGTGGTTAAGGACAGTTAAAAATGTCCATCCAAGCCACCAAAAAGCCTGTTTCAAAAATAGTTTACAAAATTTCAAAAATGCATTAACTCCTGGCTTCTAAAACTTCAGGGTTGTTCCTCTGAGGCTTCGACAGCCTGAACAGTGCCTGGTTTTTCATCATTCTTAGAAGATGCCTCTGGTTCATCAGAAAAATTATTGGCTGCTTCTGCTAGGGTTTCCAAGTCAATGTGAGTTTGAGGTTGTGGTTTTGCATGCAGTGTTTTCAATCTTAATAGCCTAACCTTCCTATACAACCTAGTATTATCCTTCATCAGTATTTTGTTTCTTTCCTTGATTTTGTCATATTTCTCAACAAGATCTTGATAGTAATCATATAATTTGACAATTCTTTCTGTCAAATTTTGATTCCTTCTTTTGATTTCTCTTTCAAGAACTTCTAACTCATATACCTGTCTTAGCAGCTGGTTGATCTTATGTGATCTAGACTTCTTTGGCTTGCTAGATGAGGCCTCTGCAACTTGCTGGCCTTGCTCCTCCTTGGGTGTAGGTGATGAAATATCCTCATACCCTATTGCAACTTGATCTTCTACTAGGTCTTCTTCTTTCTCTACTGCAACCTGCTCTTCTTCCTCCTCTAAATCTGTATAAGGGAGGTTGAGGATATTCTTGTCCTTTGGAGAAACTTTTCCTTTCTTTGTCTCCTTGCTAAAGTCTAGTTTCTTCTTAGCCCTCTTAGGCTTAAAAGATGGGGTAGATTGCTCAGCTGCCATTGGAGAGATAGCTCTCCTCTTCCTCTTTCCACTTCTGGGATTAAAAGACTTCTTTGAAGAGGATTTATTTTTGTCTTCTGGATGTGCATCTGTTTCAAACTCATTCCAGAAGAGGAAGTGACCCCAGTCCTTATTTCTTCTCTGCAACAGTTCACAAACTAGGAGTTTGATCAAACCATGATGAGATAACCTGCCTTCAAATTTGGTTGTCTTGGCTTTGACTTGATGAGCCATCTTAGTCAAGCTTCTGTGAAGATAGTAAGGCAGATTGAGGGGATTTTTGCCAGTGAAGTGATTCATCAGTTTGAAATGGTAGATCATCACCCTACAGTATCTACCTTCACAAGTTATATAGACTAGAATGGATTTTAGGAGGTGCTACCATTTCTCTTCAAGATAAGACAAAGGAATGTCTTTTTTCCATATGAGACACTTGTGTTCTGGTTTCAAGTAAGATCTAAATTCAACATCCTTGGTGATAGTAGTCTTGAACCAGTTTTCTCCTATTCTTGGAAGCTCTGTAACATCAGCTATTAAGGCTTCATCCACCTGGAATTCCTCTTTGCCAATCACTAATTTTCTACCATCGAATGTAAGAGCAAATGCTTCTACTACTTGCTGGTGAAAACCTTGGAGCTTTTCACAAAATCTATAGCATCCTATGTCCTTGAAGAACCGACACACCTCTGAGTGTGACTCAAGATAGCAGATGTCATCTAGTTCTTTCCTAAGAGCAGGTCCTCCTCTCTTCATTTGCTAGAATGCTCCTGTACCTGCAAATTGAAAAATTCGGGCTTGGAGGGAGACCACACAACGCAAATAGAGGGTTATGGTTCAACGAGGGCAGAGGCAAAATGATAGGAGAATTTCCAGGCCAACCTTGATTTTAGGGATGTAAAAGGCTAATTAGGATTTGAAATAGTCATGATTGGGTAAACTTCGAAGGATAGGGAAGTACAACAACCACATGATCTTATGAACTGATGTTTAAAATGATTTGATATAACACGCAGAGATCAGATCCTAGTTTATAGGACAGGTGTAGGATTTAGAGGTTTTAGGGTTAGACTTAATTAAATCAAATAGTCATAATAACACTTAAACCCTCTTACCCAGTCATTATTGACAGCTTTTCCATCTTCTTCGACATCTTGAAGTAATCATGAGACATTTACACGGATGATTCGAGCGTGTGAGATGACATGCTGACCATTTCAAACTTCCTGCGATTTCAGTGGCTAGGGAAACCCCGAATTTCGCGTTTAAGCCACCAAAATCTAGGGCTTTCGGTGGCTTAGAAGCCCTTTTGAAAAGGCACTTAGCCACCGAAACCTGAATTTCAAGTTTTTTTTGAAGAAAAAACCAAATCAAATGTTTTTTCAAAGTTTATTACAAGCTTAAATCTCTTTAAAATGAGCCTTAAAAAATTTAGAAATGTTTTTTCTACTAACAACCTAACAACTAATCAAATGAAATTAACTAATTTATTTGAGGAGATAACAGATTTATCATCTATTGAACTCATATTTTTCATAACATCTTGGTTTGACCCTTTTGAATATTGTAAGTATTTTATTTTAAAAGGGGCTATGATACCACGAGAGGGGARAGGKGAGAGGGTCTAAGGAGGGTTTATGCCTAAACATATCTACCTTATTTGACTTTGAACCCTCAYTGATTTCAAAATTTGAATTTCAAAGCTAAAAGAGGTAAGCAACTGGAGTWGTTACAAAARATTATATGATATACTASGAATTTAACAGTSGTAACCCACATCTTGGTTTGACCCCTAAAAGGGGCTATGATACCATGAGAGGGGAAAGGTGAGAGGATCTAAGGAGGGTTTATGCCTAAAAATATCTACCTTATTTGACTTTGAATCCTCAGTGATTTCAAATTTTGAATTTCAAAGCTAAAAGGGGTAAGCAATTGGAGTAGTTACAAAAGATTATATGATATACTAGGAATTTAACAATGGTAACCCACTCCTACAAAAGGATTTGTGCCTTTAGAAATATGCATAGAGGGTCATAGAGACATAGTACAAATTATTTATAAGACAGATCATTGGACTTCACATACTCAAACTTCTATCGTTCTGCATAGTCAAGCTTCCACAACTTTTGGTCCTCTATGGATTTATCGTCTATTGAACTCATATTTTTCATAACATCTTGGTTTGACCCTTTTGAATATTGTATGTATTTTATTTTTGCAGTTAATAAAAATGACCAAAGACCARYTRAGCATGAGAGCCTAAAAGGGGCTATGATACCAYGAGAGGGGAAAGGTGAGAGGGTCTAAGRAGGGTTTATKCCTAAAAATATCTACCTTATTTGACTTTGAACCCTCACTGATTTCAAAATTTGAATTTCAAAGCTAAAAGGGGTAAGCAACTGGAGTAGTTACAAAAGATTATATGATATACTAGGAATTTAACAGTGGTAACCCACTCCTACAAAAGGATTTGTGCCTTTAGAAACATGCATAGACGCTCAGAGAGACATAGTACAAACTATTTATAAGACAGTTCATTGGACTTCACATATTCAAACTTCTATCATTCCGCATAGTCAAGATTCCACAACTTTTTGTCCTCTATGGATTTATCATCTATTGAACTCATATTTCTCATATCTTGGTTTGACCCTTTTGAATATTGTAAGTATTTTATTTTTTCAGTTAATAAAAATGACCAAAGACCAGCTGGGCATGAGAACCTAAAAGGGGCTATGATACCACGAGAGGGGAAAGGTGAGAGGGTCTAAGGAGGGTTTATGCCTAAAAATATCTACCTTATTTGACTATAAACCCTCACTGATTTTAAAATTTGAATTTCAAAGCTAAAAGGGGTTAAGAGGAGTGGAGGAAATAAATTTAACAATCTAAGCCACCATTTCCTAAAAACTAGCAAGTCATCTCCCCTACATTCTTGGAACTAGAAAAAGAACTTGAATTTGAAATCTCTTGTCCTAATGTATCAAGKRAATTCGRATGGGAAGGAAAGGGCTATTAGGAAAAGGGGGAAAAGASAGTTTTTGTGAAAAAAACAACAAAAAGAAGAAGTCCAAGTCCATATAGAATAGACCATCCATGAAAGAGAGMTTTTAGATTGARRAAAATGCCAAGAAACTTAGAATATTCTGCATAAGCTTGGGATATCAGCCTAGACCTTTCTATGCACACACTGAATAACACTAAAAGGAGGATTTTCTAAGGTACTGTACAACAGTGAAAGAGGTGTTCCTTGTGTTGTGTGGGGAAGGTAATGTGGGTGCCTTAGTGCTGCTCTGTCCTCAAAATTCTGACAGTAAAAATCATTAGTTTGAACCTATTGAAGTCTGTAATTTAGAAGTTTTTCTTATCCT
The DNA here is from genome assembly GCA_032191745.1 of Picea mariana. Lineage (NCBI taxonomy): Eukaryota > Viridiplantae > Streptophyta > Pinopsida > Pinales > Pinaceae > Picea > Picea mariana. The sequence goes on along the minus strand of JASDQU010738216.1, from coordinate 29,801 downwards.
ACTTCGCCGTGGTGGTATTATAGCCCAACTAGGGGGTGGTGTCTGTTGCAGACTACCTACGTTTGGGTGGAAATCACTTTCCAAATAGGTTGTTTGATCTTCAACATTCAAAAGAGAAGTAAAACTATGTTCTGGATCATAGAATTGTTTTTAAAATGTTAGATAAACACTGCCTGTTTACCTCTATCAAATTCTGTCGTTGGTTTCCAAGAATTCCTGTAAGTTTATAATGACAGTAAGATGGTGTTCGCCAGTTACTCTGTATGTATATTCACATCTAGCTTGGTCTTGTGTGTCTGGCATTTGAGTTTGGGTTTATATAGATTCTTGTCACATATAGAGTCCCCATGCAGAATCTGGTTTAATATTTTTCTTTTAAGTGACTTGCAGACTATGTATTTTGTAGGAGCCCATTTTAGTTGTGTCTATTGGATAACAGACTCTCAGTTCTCATAGCTTCTATAACATCTGTTTTCCACGTAGGATATCAATTAATAAACTATATACACATCGTGTATACATTCAAAGGAACCCATCTTGGTCTTGTATGTTAGCCAAATCAAAATTTCAACCAGTTTTGGAATACAGCCTAGAGCAATCAGTGGTTAAATTTAGTCTTGAAATATAGCCTAGGGAAATCTGGGGTTGAATTTTTAATTCCAATGCCCTATCATTAAAATTGCAGGGCATAGGTAGAGTTCGTTGTCATATTGATAATTGTACATTCATGCCTTATATTTCTAAATTTCAGGGAGCCTGAGATTCAAACCCAGAACTACAATATATATATGGATCCTTCTTAATTCCACTAAGAAAGTGTTTTATGACTTCAGTTAATTACTATAGTTGTACTGATTTTCAGCTTTTACTTTGGGACTGATTCTGACCTGAATAATATCATGAACAAAATTATTTTAGTAGAATATCTAGAAATAAATAATTYCTTCTAATTTTGGCGATATCTACTTTCATATAGATCCGATGTTGGGTTCTGCATATCATCACAAATTYATGGATACATTTCAGGTCTAACAGTGGTKTATTTGGGTYTCTCTGTCTCKGGCACAKGATATGTGATTTTTTYTGTGAYTATGGCATCTCAGCATGATTGTTATGAAGATATAACCTGCAATGAACCTCTGTAAACAACAATGAAGAAAGGGGATACATTTGTTTTGGTTAGTACCTCTTTACAGGAAGTGAGACCACTTATGTCTGGCTTGGGGTTGCATAGATTAAGGATTAAGATATAGTTTGTTGTGTTAAAAACAGTGCAATTCTGGTTGGTTCATTGTTTATAATGCATGCCACTCACTATGGCTAAAGCAAAGCATGAAATAAGACAAGGTTTTATCATGTTAATTCATTCAAAGTGTATGTGAAATGGTTATGTGCACATTTTTAGTGAGATGCAGAAAATAATGCCAGGATAAAAAGTTGCTTATACGTTGCCCATAATTTCATTATTTTAACTTGTGACAGCCCAGTGGCACCATTATCTACACAGACTCTGAGTTAGACTTTGTAAACCTTATTTTAGAAAATATATTGGTATAAGTGATTGAAGATTTTACTGTTTGATATATTGATAGTAATAATTACTGTTTAATTATCTTCTGATCATAAATTTGTTGTATTTTGACCCTTTACTCCCTCTCTTTCCTTTACATGTTCCTTTTATCTTCAAGAAAAGAGATTTTCAACGTTGCATTTGATAGTATCCTTTTTTTCAAGAGAAGGAAAAAGAGATTAAATTGGACTATTATATTGTAAAGTCCTTTAGATCTCTTGTATTTAAGAAATGATTATGATCTATCTAATTTCCCTCCAGCTCTCTAGTTCTTGTTATGTACATTATACAAATGTATCATTTGCAAATGAAATTGCAGGGTATTTTTAATGAAGTTCAAATCATTGACCTCCATGTTTTGCATTGATCACTGTCCAGCCACGCATTTGTGTAGGGTAAATGGCTCAGGTTAATTTTGAACAGTTCTAAATTAAGTTTGAATACATTATGAATGAAATTGGTAAACAAGAGTTAGAGAAGAAACATGGAGAAACTATGAGAAAGGTCTCTGGAAAATTTGATGGCCAGGAAGCCAATCTTGTTGCTGACAGCCACCTAGACTCCAATTTGTTTCTTAACACAATATTTCATCTTTGAAGTTGTAGACAATTATATCTGTGAATGTGGATTTGCAAACCGTAAAAGATCTAAAAACTATAAATTTTGTTAGCTTATTTGAACTGAATATATAAACAGTTTCCTTTGATTGCCTAATTTTCTTACTTTGCACAGTGCTGCATGGAAAGCTTATTTTTTTAAGAAAAATAGAGGCATAGGCTTGAACTTATACTAATTATCCTCTCTGTTTATGTGTATTAAAGTGTGACATTTAGTACTTGTATTCTTCCAATTCTAGACTTGGCTGGAGACATAATTGCTAAAATTTAAGTTCCCACACATGTGGAAACCTGTTGAAAGAAACTTCATGTTTGCTCAATCCTTTATTCTTTAGTTCATTGACATTGTCTTTAGCTTTGAACTTTGGTTTGTATTATTTTTTTATCTGGGGTAAAATATATCTGATTATTACTTAGTGTTTATGACTAATTTACATTACCCTGTCAGCAATTAAGTCCAACAGGCAGCTGAATACTAACGATTAGGATATATTATTGACAATTTGTTATTTATATTTATTGGGATATTATATTTGTGCCTGTATTTAGACAAAACTGAGCAACTATAACTCCTTGAACACACTTTCCAACTTATCCCTAAGTTGGTTCTAGTGTCCTACTGCTAAAAATAGGCTCCACTTAATGAATTCTCTAATAGTGGCATCTTTGAATTTGTTGAAATATTCCAAATTAGGACTCTAAGTAGTGATTGTCACTTGGATTTTCTAGGCACACTCTGCTACTGCTAGCACATTTTTGGGGGTTCACTCTCATAACCATCATAATATGAGTTTATTCCTTACTCATGACTCATGAGCTCCCTTCCTACTACTCAGAACATGGAAGAGATTTTATGAGGTAGGAACAACAATCTGTGGTGGAATTTAGTGATTCCCTCAGTACATGCAAAGTATCCTAAACTATGTCAATGAGCCTAAAAAAATGCTTGATACCTCCTCTCAATC
>JASDQU010738216.1:0-20080 GCA_032191745.1 Picea mariana | reverse complement strand
AAAGGATTGAGCAAACATGAAGTTTCTTTCAACAGGTTTCCACATGTAGTGGGACCTTAAATTTTAGCAATTATGTCTCCAGCCAAGTCTAGAATTGGAAGAATACAAGTACTAAATGTCACACTTTAATACACATAAACAGAGAGCATAATTAGTATAAGTTCAAGCCTATGCCTCTATTTTTCTTTAAAAAATAAGGTTTCCATGCAGCACTGTGCAAAGTAAGAAAATTAGGCAATCAAAGGAAACTGCTTATATATTCAGTTCAAATAAGCAAACACAATTTATAGTTTTTAGATCTTTTACGGTTTGCGAATCCACATTCACAGATATAATTGTCTACAACTTCAAAGATGAAATATTGTGTTAAGAAACAAATTGGAGTCTAGGTGGCTGTCAGCAACAAGATTGGCTTCCTGGCCATCAAATTTTCCAGAGACCTTTCTCGTAGTTTCTGGATCTCCATGTTTCTTCTCTAACTCTTGTTTACCAATTTCATTCATAATGTATTCAAACTTAATTTAGAACTRTTCAAAATTAACCTGAGCCATTTACCCTACACAAATGCATGGCTGGACAGTGATCAATGCAAAACATGGAGGTCAATGATTTGAACTTCATTAAAAATACCCTGCAATTTCATTTGCAAATGATAGATTTGTATAATGTACATAACAAGAACTAGAGAGCTGGAGGGAAATTAGATAGATCATAATCATTTCTTAAATACAAGAGATCTGAAGGACTTTACAATATAATAGTCCAATTTAATCTCTTTTTCCTTCTCTTCAAAGAAAGGATACTATCAAATGCAACGTTGAAAATCTCTTTTCTTGAAGATAAAAAGAACATGTAAAGGAAAGAGAGGGAGTAAAGGGTCAAAATACAACAAWTTTATGATTAGAAGATAATTAAACAGTAATTATTACTATCAATATATCAAACAGTAAAATCTTCAATCACTTATACCAATATATTCTAAAATAAGGTTTACAAAGTCTAACTCAGARTCTGTGTAGATAGTGGTGCCACTGGGCAGTCACAAGTTAAAATAATGAAATTATGGGCAACGTATAAGCAACTTTTTATCCCGGCATTATTTTCTGCATCTCACTAAAAATGTGCACATAACCATTTCACATACACTTTGAATGAATTAACATGATAAAACCTTGTCTTATTTCATGTTTGCTTTAGCCATAGTGAGTGGCATGCATTATAAACAATGAACCAACAAGAATTGCAGTGTTTTTAACACAACAAACTATATCTTAATCCTTAATCTATGCAACCCCAAGCCAGACATAAGTGGTCTCACTTCCTGTAAAGAGGTACTAACCAAAACAAATGTATCCCCTTTCTTCATTGTTGTTTACAGAGGTTCATTGCAGGTTATATCTTCATAACAATCATGCTGAGATGCCATAATCACAGAAAAAATCACATATCATGTGCCCGAGACAGAGAGACCCAAATACACCACTGTTAGACCTGAAATGTATCCATAAATTTGTGATGATATGCAGAACCCAACATCGGATCTATATGAAAGTAGATATCGCCAAAATTAGAAGGAATTATTTATTTCTAGATATTCTACTAAAATAATTTTGTTCATGATATTATTCAGGTCAGAATCAGTCACAAAGTAAAAGCTGAAAACCAGTACAACTATAGTAATTAACTGAAGTCATAAAACACTTTCTTAGTGGAATTTAGAAGGATCCATATATATAGTAGTTCTGGGTTTGAATCTCTGGCTCCCTGAAATTTAAAAATATAAGGCATGAATGTACAATTATCAATATGACAACGAAGTCTACCTATGCCCTGCAATTTTAATGATAGGGCATTGGAATTAAAAATTCAACCCCAGATTTTTCTAGGCTATATTTCAAGACTAAATTTAACCACTGATTTCTCTAGGCTGTATTCCAAAACTGGTTGAAATTTTGATTTGGCTAACATACAAGACCAAGATGGGTTCCTTTGAATGTATACACGATGTGTATATAGTTTATTAATTGATATCCTACGTGGAAAACAGATGTTATAGAGAGTCTGTTATCCAATAGACACAACTAAAATGGGCTCCTACAAAATACATAGTCTGCAAGTCACTTAAAAGAAAAATATTAGACCAGATTCTGCATGGGGACTCTATATGTGACAAGAATCTATATAAACCCAAACTCAATTGCCAGACACACAAGACCAAGCTAGATGTGCATATACATACAAAGTAACTGGCGAACACCATCTTACTGTCATTATAAACTTACAGGAATTCTTGGAAACCAATGACAGAATTTGATAGAGGTAAACAGGCAGTGTTTATCTAACATTTTAAAAACAATTCTATGATCTAGAACAAAGTTTTACTTCTCTTTTGAATGTTGAAGATCAAACAACCTATTTGGAAAGTGATTTCCACCCAACCGTAGGTAGTCTGCAACAGACACCACCCCCTAGTTGGTCCATAATACCACCACGGCGAAGTAGGATAAGAAAAACTTCTAAATTACAGACTTCAATAGGTTCAAACTAATGATTTTTACTGTCAGAATTTTGAGGACAGAGCAGCACTAAGGCACCCACATTACTGTCCCCACACAACACAAGGAGCACCTCTTTCGCTGTTGTACAGTACCTTAGAAAATCCTCCTTTTAGTGTTATTCAGTGTGTGCATAGAAAGGTCTAGGCTGATATCCCAAGCTTATGCAGAATATTCTAAGTTTCTTGGCATTTTTCTCAATCTAAAAKCTCTCTTTCATGGATGGTCTATTCTATATGGACTTGGACTTCTTCTTTTTGTTGTTTTTTYCACAAAAACTCTCTTTTCMCCCTTTTCCTAATAGCCCTTTCCTTSCCATTCGAATTYCCTTGATRCATTAGGACAAGAGAWTTMAAATTCAAGTTYTTTTKCTAGTTCCAAGAATGTAGGKGAGATGASTTGCTAGTTWTTAGGAAATGGTGGCTTAGATTGTTAAATTTATTTCCTCCACTCCTCTTAAYCCCTTTTAGCTTTGAAATTCAAATTTTRAAATCAGTGAGGGTTYAWAGTCAAATAAGGTAGATATTTTTAGGCATAAACCCYCCTTAGAYCCTCTCACCTTTCCCCTCTCGTGGTATCATAGCCCCTTTTAGGCTCTCATGCTCAACTGGTCTTTGGTCATTTTTATTAACTGCAAAAATAAAATACATACAATATTCAAAAGGGTCAAACCAAGATGTTATGAAAAATATGAGTTCAATAGACGATAAATCCATAGAGGACCAAAAGTTGTGGAAGCTTGACTATGCAGAACAATAGAAGTTTGAGTATGTGAAGTCCAATGATCTGTCTTATAAATAATTTGTACTATGTCTCTCTAACCCTCTATGCATATTTCTAAAGGCACAAATCCTTTTGTAGGAGTGGGTTACCACTGTTAAATTCCTAGTATATCATATAATCTTTTGTAACTATTCCAATTGCTTACCCCTTTTAGCTTTGAAATTCAAAATTTGAAATCAGTGAGGGTTCAAAGTCAAATAAGGTAGATATTTTTAGGCATAAACCCTCCTTAGACCCTCTCACCTTTCCCCTCTCATGGTATCATAGCCCCTTTTAGGGGTCAAACCAAGATGTGGGTTACGACTGTTAAATTCCTAGTATATCATATAATCTTTTGTAACTACTCCAGTTGCTTACCTCTTTTAGCTTTGAAATTCAAATTTTGAAATCAGTGAGGGTTCAAAGTCAAATAAGGTAGATATGTTTAGGCATAAACCCTCCTTAGACCCTCTCACCTTTCCCCTCTCGTGGTATCATAGCCCCTTTTAAAATAAAATACTTACAATATTCAAAAGGGTCAAACCAAGATGTTATGAAAAATATCAGTTCAATAAATGATAAATCTGTTATCTCCTCAAATAAATTAGTTAATTTCATTTGATTAGTTGTTAGGTTGTTAGTAGAAAAAACATTTCTAAATTTTTTAAGGCTCATTTTAAAGAGCTTTAAGCTTGTAATAAACTTTGAAAAAACATTTGATTTGGTTTTTCTTCAAAAAAAAACTCGAAATTCAGGTTTCAGTGGCTAAGCGCCTTTTCAAAAGGGCTTCGAAGGCACCGAAAGCCCTAGATTTTCGTTGCTTAAACATGAAATTCAGGGTTTCCTTAGCCACTGAAATCACAGGAAGTTTGAAACGGTCAGCATGTCATCTCACACGCCCGAATCATCAGTGTAAATGTCTCATGATTACTTCAAGTTGTCGAAGAAGATGGAAAAGATGTCAATAATGAATGGGTAAGAGGGTTTAAGCGTTATTATGACTATTTGATTTAATTAAATCCAACCCTAAAACCTCTAAATCCTACACCTGTCCTATAAACTAGGATCTGATCTCTGCGTGTTATATCAAATCATTTTAAACATCAGTTCATAAGATCACATGGTTGGTGTACTTCCCTATCCTTCAAAGTTTACCCAATCATGACTATTTCAAATCCTAATTAGCCTTTTACATCCCTCAAAATCAGGGTTGGCCTGGAAATTCTCCTATCATTTTGCCTCTGCCCTCGTTGAACCATAACCCTCCTCTATTTGTGCTGTGTGGTCTCCCTCCAAGCCTGAATTTTTCAATTTGCAGGTATAGGAGCCTTCTAGCAAATGAAGAGAGGAGGACTTGCTCTTAGGAAAGAACTAGATGACGTCTGTTATCTTGAGTCACACTCAGAGGTGTGCCAGTTCTTCAAGGATGTAGGCTGCTACAGATTTTGTGAAAAGCTCCATGGTTTTCACCAGCAAGTAGCAGAAGCATTTGCTCTTACATTCGATGGTAGAAAAGCAGTGATTGGCAAAGAGGAATTCCAGGTGGATGAAGCCTTAATAGATGATGTTACAGAGCTTCCAAGAACAGGAGAAAACTAGTTCAAGACTACTATCACCAAGGATGTTGAATTTAAATTTTACTTGAAACCAGAACACAAGTGTCTCATAGGGAAAAAAGACATTCCTTTGTCTTATCTTGAAGAGAAATGGCAACACCTCCTAAAAGCCATTCTAGTCTATATAACTTGTGAAGGTAGATACTATAGGGTGATGATCGACCATTTCAAACTAATGAATCACTTCACTGGCAAAAATCCCCTCAATCTGCCTTACTATCTTCACAGAAGCTTGACTAAGATGGCTCATCAAGTCAAAGCCAAGCCAACCAAAGTTGAAGGCATGTTATCTCATCATGGTTTGATCAAACTCCTAGTTTGTGAACTGCTGCAGAGAAGAAATAAGGATTGGGGTCACTTCCTCTTCTGGAATGAGTTTGAAACTGATGCACATCCAAAAGACAAAAATAAATCCTCTTCAAAGAAGTCTTTTACTCCCAGAAGTGGAAAGAGGAAGAGGAGAGCTATCTCTCCAGTGGCAGCTGAGCAATCTACCCCATCTTTTAAGCCTAAGAGGTCTAAGAAGAAACTAGACTTTAGCAAGGAGACAGAGAAAGGAAAAGTTTCTCCAGAGGACAAGAATATCCTCAACCTCTCTTATACAGATTTAGAGGAGGAAGAAGAGCAGGTTGCAGCAGAGAAACAAGAAGACCTAGTAGAAGATCAAGTTGCCGCAGGGTATGAGGATCTTTCATCACCTACACCCAAGGAGGAGTAAGGCCAGCAAGTTGCAGAGGCCTCATCTAGCAAGCCAAAGCTGTCCAGATCACAGAAGATCAACCAACTGTTAAGACAGGTATATGAGTTAGAAGTTCTTGAAAGAGAAATCAAAAGAAGGAATCAGAATTTGACAGAAAGAAATGTCGAATTATATGATTACTATAAAGATCTTCTTGAGAAATATGACAAAATCAAGGAAAGAAACAAAATACTGATGAAGGATAATACTAGGTTGTATAGGAAGGTTAGGCTATTAAGATTGAAAACACTGCATCCAAAACCACAACCTCAAGCTCACATTGACTTGGAAACCCTAGCAGAAGCAACCACTAATTTTTTTGATGAACCAGAGGCATCTGCTAAGAATGATGAAAAACCAGACACTATTTAGGCTGCTGAAGCCTCAGAAGAACAACCCTGAAGCTTTAGAACCAAGAGTTAATGCATTTTTGCAATTTTGTGAACTGTTTTTGAAACAGACTTTTCGGTGGCTTGGATGGACATTTTCAACTGTCCTTAGCCACCGAAAGCGGAGCTTTCAGTGGCTTACAGGTTCTAATTTTGGCTTTCCTAGCCACCGAAAGCATAGAACAGGGAAGAAAGCTACCATTTTTGTACAGATCTGAGTTTTTATGATCCAGATGCCTCGAGGATGGTTTCTTATGACAAATAATAATTTAAGGCATCATTATCAGGGTTCAGTTTCAGTTTCAAAGGTGCCAGCAAGGAGGAAAAGATAAGGCTTCTTGCCTATTTTTGGTAAAAGATGACATGCTTGTCAGAACAACATTTTCGACCTCCCTTAGGATCTATTACAGTTGTTGAAGACCATGAAGGACATGTGGATAATTGAGATAAGGAGTTGACCTAGTAAATAGGATCTCTTCCTATTTTCATGAAACTGTTTTTGAATTTCTATTTCAAGCAAATTTGATCTAGTTTTCTAGGATCTGGATATCAGTTGTAAAGGCTATAAAGCCAAGAATATCTGATGAACCAGGGGTTCAAGTTTGGAGACTAGACCATGCTGTTGTTTGTACTGAGATCTTTATTATAATATAGATCACAAGTTCCTTTCACTGTTAATGTCAGATTGTCATCTTCTCTCTTTTCCTATGTTTTGAATGATTACTGTCATCTAAGTTTTTCTAGTTGCAAATGACTGTCATCTCATTGGTCAACTCATCAACATTGATTTAACAAGAAATTTGTGCTATTTTTATTCAACCCATTGCATATGTGTTCTGGTTGATAGATGTAGACACTCTCCACCCACTAGTTCAATTACTTATCTGATTATTGACTTTTGAAAGCATTATCTCATCTGGTTATATTACTAAGTGTCTTAAGTGTGAACCAGTTGTTTATGTATCCCATTTGATCCAACATACACAGAAAACCAAAACATTTCAAGTTACCGGGCTTCTTCAAGCTACAACCTAAGAAAGACTCCTGGAGTGATAACAAATTGGCATCGTTTCCGGGGAGAGGAGATTGAAGATCAACTTCTTTGGGAGACGACAAGATCTAGCTTTGATGATAGACAAAGTCTGGACATATTTTCGGTTATAATCATCTATCTGGCGACTCCATGAAGGACGAATTCAGTGGCGACTCCATTGTTCTGAAATCTATTGGCGACTCCACTGGTATGAAATGAACAAGATCTTAGCTAAGAGGTATTCCTTTTGTGATTTTTCAAATATTTTTGGTTTGCCTAATCCAGTACCTAGTAGAGATGAATGGGAAAGAAGTATTCCCAGATTTCAAGGAGAAGAGTGGGAAGTGCCAGCTGAACACTTGCTGGATTTTCATGACTTTATTCATCGGCTTGAAATTGTGCATGAGGATGTTCAGATCAAGCTCTTCGGGTTTTCATTAGAGGGGATTTCCCGTGATTGGTACCGATCTCTTCCTATTGCCAGTATCAGCTCTTTGGCAGATTTTCTTGCTGCCTTTCAATTGTTTTACAAAGACATATTTTCAGTTGACCTTTTATATCCCGAATGTTATCATGATTTCAATTTATTGAACAAAGATCCAAATATTCATGAAGACTTTGCTGCAACAGAAGATATCTCTCATCATGGTCAAGGCATTGCTGATCCATATTATGAAAACCATGGTGATGCTTTGACATTGTATTAAATGCATCTATTAAAGATGGCTTTCATGAAGATCCGACTATTTCTTTTGAAAACTTTAGAGATGATGAGAAGATTGACAGATTAGTAGGTGAAAGTTTCGGATCTGCAATATATACTAAGGGTAGCCCACAGTTTCCATATTTGCAGATCAAGAGAAGTTGCAATAACCATGAAGAACAAGGTGTTATTTTTCCAAATCTGTTTCAATATTTTATTGTTGATACTTCTATACAGGAAGCTTCATCTCTGTCATTAGGATCTTATCTTGATGCTCCTATATTCAACCAATAAAATGATGAGGAAGAAGATTTTGAGATTTGTGAAGGCTTGTTGTCTACTAGAATTTCATTTAGTTCTACTTTTCAAGAGAGAGATGATCAGAAATGTGTGCACGCTATGGTTGATGCTAGTTATGAATCTATTGATCAAAATTGCAGTGAAGATCAAAATTCCAGTGATATATCTTGCAAAAATATCATTGATGGAGAAGATGATCAAATGTTTTTTCATGATACATATTCTCAGACTCATCTTTCGTTTGATCATTATCAAGATAGTAATGTAGAAGATCAAGAACATACCTTTTCTTTTCTTTCAAAAACTGTCAGCTGTGATAGGCCAACATATCATCATGATGAATTCAAGTTACAAAGATACGGTGAAGAGAAGCAGAAAGTTTCAGATCAACACTTGATCTTGCATTTTCATCCGACAGAGGAAGAACAATCCAAATTCAGCATCGACATCAGTGAAAGCAAGCAACATTTCTTCCAGTTGGAACAACAACATAAAGAGGTATTCCATTATGGTCTTAATGACCCTATTGCAAACTTTTTGGAATCCATGGATAGCATAGATGTTAAAAAAAATTTGTCAGATGAAAGATGGATTTATCATCTATTCAAACCACTTTTTTGTTGGCTATGCGTTCCATTATTTTTCGGGTCAAGATCAAGAACAGGTTCAGTAAATCATTTTCTGACATGGCTTCATTGGAAGCACGAGTTTACTTGATTAAACATCAATAAATGGTTAAAATAGAATAAGCTCTTCATCTGAGCAAGTAGACTCTTTCAATTATTTGTTGTTGAATAAGCAGAGCAGGCTACAGGCGGGCTACATGAAGGCTAGAGGTTTGCAGGGGATCAATTCTAAATGCCAAACGACTCCATAGCCCAATGGTAAAGGCTACAGGCAAGTTACAGGTTTACAGAAGATCAGTTGCACAGGCCAAATGAATCCATAGCCCAATGGTAAAGGCGTCTGGAACTGAGGTTCTTGAAAACTCACAGGAAGGCTTTCATCCCTAGAAGGAGCCAGATGTTATCTCCTCAAATAAATTAGTTAATTTCATTTGATTAGTTGTTAGGTTGTTAGTAGAAAAAACATTTCTAAATTTTTTAAGGCTCATTTTAAAGAGCTTTAATCTTGTAATAAACTTTGAAAAAACATTTGATTTGGTTTTTTCTTCAAAAAAAACTCGAAATTCAGGTTTCGGTGGCTAAGTGCCTTTTCAAAAGGGCTTCTAAGCCACCGAAATCCATAGCTTTTGGCGACTTAAACGTGAAATTCAGGGTTTCCCTAGCCACCGAAATCACAGGAAGTTTGAAACGGTTAGCATGTCATCTCACACGCTCGAATCATCAGGGTAAATGTCTCATGATTACTTCAAGTCATCGAAGAAGATGGAAAAGTTGTCAATAATGATTGGGTAAGAAGGTTTAAGTGTTATTATGACTATTTGATTTAATTAAATCTAACCCTAAAACCTCTAAATCCTACACCTGTCCTATAAACTAGGATCTGATCTCTGCGTGTTATATCAAATCATTTTAAACATCAGTTCATAAGGTCACGTGGTTGTTGTACTTCTCTATCCTTCGAATTTTACCCAATCATGACTATTTCAAATCCTAATTAGCCTTTTACATCCCTCAAAATCAGGGCTGGCCTGGAAATTCTCCTATCATTTTGCCTCTGCCCTCGCTGAACCATAACCCTCCTCTATTTGTGCTATGTAGTCTCCCTCCAAGCCTGAATTTTTCAATTTGCAGGTACAGGAGAATTCTAGCAAATGAAGAGAGGAGTACCTGCTCTTAGGAAAGAACTAGATGACATCTGCTATCTTGAGTCACACTCAGAGGTGTGCCAGTTCTTCAAGGACATAGGCTGCTATAGATTTTGTGAAAATCTCCAAGGTTTTCACTAGCAAGTAGCATAAGCATTTTCTCTTACATTCGATGGCAGAAAAGTAGTGATTGGCAAAGAGGAATTCCAGGTGGATGAAGCCTTAATAGTGGATGTTATAGAGCTTCCAAGAACAGGAGAAAACTGGTTCAAGACTACTATCACCAAGGATGTTGAATTTAGATCTTACTTGAAACCAAAACAAAAGTGTCTCATATGGAAAAAAGACATTCCTTTGTCTTATCTTGAAGAGAAATGGCAACACCTCCTAAAATCCATTCTAGTCTATATAACTTGTGAAGGTAGATACTGTAGGGTGATGATCTACCATTTCAAACTGATGAATCACTTCACTGGCAGAAATCCCCTCAATCTTCCTTACTATCTTCATAGAATCTTGACTAAGATGGCTCATCAAGTCAAAGCCAAGCCAACCAAAGTTGAAGGCAGGTTATCTCATCATGGTTTGATCAAACTCCTAGTTTGTGAACTGCTGTAGAGAAGAAATAAGGACTAGGGTCACTTCCTCTTCTGGAATGAGTTTGAAACTGATGCACAACCAAAAAACAAAAATAAATCCTCTTCAAAGAAGTCTTTTACTCCCAGAAGTGGAAAGAGGAAGAGGAGAGCTATCTCTCCAGTGGCAGCTGGGAAATCTACCCCATCTTCTAAGCCTAAGAGGTCTAAGAAGAAACTAGACTTTGGCAAGGAGACAAAGAAAGGAGAAGTTTCTCCAGAGTACAAGAATATCCTCAACCTCCCTTATACAGATTCAGAGGAGGAAGAAGAGCAGGTTGCAACAGAGAAAGAAGTTGACCTAGCAGAAGATCAAGTTGCAACATGGTATGAGGATCTTTCATCACCTACACCCAAGGAGGAGCAAGGCCAACAAGTTGCATAGGCCTCATCTAGCAAGCCAAAGCAGTCCAGATCACAAAAGATCAACCAGCTGCTGAGACAGGTATATGAGTTAGAATTTATTGAAAGAGAAATCAAAGAAGGAATCAGAATTTGACAGAAATAAATGTCGAATTATATGATTACTATCAAGATCTTCTTGAGAAATATGACAAAATCAAGGAAAGAAACAAAATGCCGATGAAGGATAATACTAGGTTGTATAGGAACGTTAGGATGTTAAGATTGCAAACACTGCATCCAAAACCACAACCTCAAGATCACATTGACTTGGAAACCCTAGCAGAAGCAGCCACTAATTTTTTTGATGAAGAGGCATCTACTAAGAATGATGAAAAACCAGATACTGTTCAGGCTACTGAAGCCTCAGAAGAACAACCCTGAAGCTTTAGAAGCCAGGAGTTAATGCATTTTTGAAATTTGTGAACTGTTTTTGAAACATGCTTTTCGGTGGCTTGGATGGACATTTTCAACTGTCCTTAGCCACCGAAAGCGAAGCTTTCGGTGGCTTACAGGTTCTAATTTTGGATTTCCTAGCCACTGAAAGCACAGAACAGGGCAGAAAGCTACCATTTTTGTACAAATCTGAGTTTTTATGATCCAGATGCCTCGAGGATGGTTTCTTATGAAAAATAATAATTTAAGGCATCATTATCAGGGTTTTGATTCAGTTTCAAAGGTGCCAGCAAGGAGAAAAAGATAAGGCTTCTTGCCTATTTTTGGTAAAAGATGACATGCTTGCCAGAACAACATTTTCGACCTCCCCTAGGATCTATTACAGCTGTTGAAGACTATGAAGGACATGTGGATAATTGAGATAAGGAGTTGACCTATTAAATAGGATCTCTTCCTATTTTCATGAAACTGTTTTTGACTTTCTATTTCAAGCAAATTTGATCCAGTTTTCTAGGATCTAGATATCAGTTGTAAAGGCTATAAAGCCAAGAATATCTGATGAACCAGGGGTTCGAGTCTGGAGACTAGACCATGATGTTTTTTGTACTGAGATCTTTATTATAATACATATCACAAGTTCCTTTCACTGTTAATGTCAGATTGTCATCTTCTCTCTTTTCTTGTGTTTTGAATGATTATTGTTATCTAAGTTTGTCTAGTTGCAAATGACTGTCATCTCATTGGTCAACTCATCAACATTGATTTAACAAGAAATCTATGCTATTTTTATTCAGCCTATCACATATGTGTTATGGTTGATAGATATAGACTTTCTCCACCCACTAGTTCAATTACTTATCTGATTATTGACTTCTGAAAGCATTGTCTCATCTGGTTATATTATTAAGTGTCTTAAGTGTGAACCAGTCGTTTATGTATCCCATTTGATCCAACATACACAAAAAACCAAAACATTTCAAGTTACCAGGCTTCTTCAAGCTACAACTTGAAAAGGACTCCTGGAGTGATAACAAAATCCATAGAGGACCAAAAGTTGTGGAAGCTTGACTATGCAGAACGATAGAATTTTGAGTATGTGAAGTCCAATGAACTGTCTTATAAATAATTTGTACTATGTCTCTCTGACCCTCTATGCATGCTTCTAAAGGCACAAATCCTTTTGTAGGAGTGGGTTACCACTGTTAAATTCCTAGTATATCATATAATATTTTGTAACTACTCCAGATGCTTACCCCTTTTAGCTTTGAAAGTCAAATTTTGAAATCAATGAGGGTTCAAAGTCAAATAAGGTAGATATTTTTAGGCATAAACCCTCCTTAGACCCTCTCACCTTTCCCCTCTCGTGGTATCATAGCCCCTTTTAGGCACTCATGCTCAACTGGTCTTTGGTCATTTTTATTAACTGCAAAAATAAAATACGTACAATATTCAAAAGTGTCAAACCAAGATGTTATGAAAAATATGAGTTCAATAGATGATAAATCCATAGAGGACCAAAAGTCGTGGAATCTTGCCTATGCGAAACGATAGAAGTTTGAGTATGTGAAGTCCAATGAACTGTCTTATAAATAATTTGTACTATGTCCCTTTGACCCTCTATGCATGTTTCTAAAGGCACAAATCCTTTTGTAGGAGTGGGTTACCACTGTTAAATTCCTAGTATATCATATAATCTTTTGTAACTACTCCAGTTGCTTACCCATTTTAGCTTTGAAATTCAAATTTTGAAATCAGTGAGGGTTCAAAGTCAAATAAGGTAGATCTTTTTAGGCATAAACCCTCCTTAGACCCTCTCACCTTTCCCCTCTCATGGTATCATAGCCCCTTTTAGGCTCTCATGCTCAACTGGTCTTTGGTCATTTTTATTAACTGCAAAAATAAAATACTTACAATATTCAAAAGGGTCAAACCAAGATGTTATGAAAAATATGAGTTCAATAGACAATAAATACATAGAGGACCAAAAGTTGTGGAAGCTTGACTATGCAGAACGATAGAAGTTTGAGTATGTGAAGTCCAATGAAATGTCTTATAAAAAATTGTACTATGTCTCTCTGACCCTCTATGCATGTTTCTAAAGGCACAAATCCTTTTGTAGGAGTGGGTTACCACTATTAAATTCCTAGTATATCATATAATCTTTTGTAACTACTCCAGTTGCTTACAACTTTTAGCTTTGAAATTCAAATTTTGAAATCAGTGAGGGTTCAAAGTCAAATAAGGTAGATATTTTTAGGCATAAACCCTCGTTAGACCCTCTCACCTTTCCCCTCTCGTGGTATCATAGCCCCTTTTAGGGGTCAAACCAAGATGTGGGTTACCACTGTTAAATTTTTAGTATATCATATAATCTTTTGTAACTACTCCAGTTGCTTACCCCTTTTAGCTTTGAAATTCAAATTTTGAAATCAATGAGGGTTCAAAGTCAAATAAGGTAGATATTTTTAAGCATAAACCCTCCGTAGGCCCTCTCACCTTTCCCCTCTCGTGGTATCATAGCCCCTTTTAAAATAAAATACTTACAATATTCAAAAGGGTAAAATCAAGATGTTATGAAAAATATGAGTTCAATAGATGATAAATCCATAGAGGACCAAAAGTTGTGGAAGCTTGACTATGTAGAACGATAGAAGTTTGAGTATGTCAAGTCCAATGAATTGTCTTATAAATAATTTGTACTATGTCTCTCTGACCCTCTATGCATGTTTCTAAAGGCACAAATCCTTTTGTAGGAGTGGGTTAGCACTATTAAATTCCTAGTATATCATATAATCTTTTGTAACTACTCCAATTGCTTACCCCTTTTAGCTTTGAAATTCAAATTTTGAAATCAATGAGGGTTCAAAGTCAAATAAGGTAGATATTTTTAGGCATAAACCCTCCTTAGACCCTCTCACCTTTCCTCTCTCGTGGTATCATAACCCCTTTTAGGCTCTCATGCTCAACTGGTCATTGGTTATTTTTATTAACTGCAAAAATAAAATACTTACAATATTCAGAAGGGTCAAACCAAGATGTTATGAAAAATATGAGTTCAATAGATGATAAATCCATAGAGGACCAAAAGTTGTGGAAGCTTGAATATGCAGAACGATAGAAGTTTGAGTATGTGAAGTCCAATGAAATGTCATATAAATAATTTGTACTATGACTCTCTGAACCCTATATGCATGTTTCTAAAGCCACAAATACTTTAGTAGGAGTGGGTTACCACTGTTAAATTCCTAGTATATCATATAATCTTTTGTAACTACTTCAGTTGCTTACCCCTTATAGCTTTGAAATTCAAATTTTGAAATCAGTGAGGGTTCAAAGTCAAATAAGGTAGATATTTTTAGGCATAAACCCTCCTTAGACCCTCTCACCTTTCCCCTCTTGTGGTATCATAGCCCCTTTTAGGGGTCAAACCAAGATGTGGGTTACCACTGTTAAATTCCTAGTATATCATATAATCTTTTGTAACTACTCTAGTTGCTTACCCCTTTTAGCTTTGAAATTCAAATTTTGAAATCAATGAGGGTTCAAAGTCAATAAGGTAGATATTTTTATGCATAGACTCTCCTTAGACCCTCTCACCTTTCCCCTCTCGTGGTATCATAGCCCCTTTTAAAATAAAATTCTTACAATTTTCAAAAGGGTCAAACCAAGATGTTATGAAAAATATGAGTTCAATAGATGATACATCCATAGAGGACCAAAAGTTGTGGAAGCTTGACTATGCAGAACGATAGAAGTTTGAGTATGTGAAGTCCAATGAACTGTCTTATAAATAATTTATACTATGTCTCTCTGACCCTCTATGCATGTTTCTAAAGTCACAAATCCTTTTGTAGGAGTGGGTTTCCACTGTTAAATTCCTAGTATATCATATAATATTTTGTAACTACTCCAGTTGCTTACCCCTTTTAGCTTTGAAATTAAAATTTTGAAATCAATGAGGGTTCAAAGTCAAATAAAGTAGATATTTTTAGGCATAAACCCTCCTTAGACCCTCTCACCTTTCCCCTCTCGTGGTATCATAGCCCCTTTTAGGCTCTCATGCTCAGCTGGTCTTTGGTCATTTTTGTTAACTGCAAAAATAAAACACTTACAATATTCAAAAGGGTCAAACCAAGATGTTATGAAAAATATGAGTTCAATAGATGATAAATCCATAGAGGACCAAAAGTTGTGGAATCTTGACTATGCAGAACGATAGAAGTTTGAGTATGTGAAGTCCAATGAATTGTCTTATAAATAATTTGTACTATGTCTCTCTGAACCTCTATGCATGTTTCTAAAGGCACAAATCCTTTTGTAGGAGTGGGTTACCAGTGTTAAATTCCTAGTATATCATATAATCTTTTGTAACTATTCCAGTTGTTTACCCCTTTTAGCTTTGAAATTGAAATTTTGAAATCAGTGAGGGTTCAAAGTCAAATAAGGTAGATATTTTTAGGCATAAACCCTCCTTAGACCCTCTTACCTTTCCCCTCTCGTGGTATCATAACCCCTTTTATTCTCTCATGATCAGCTGGTCTTTGGTCATTTTTATTAACTACAAAAATAAAATACTTACAATATTCAAAAGAGTCAGACCAAGATGTTATGAAAAATATGAGTTCAATGGATGATAAATCCATAGAGGACCAAAAGTTGTGGAAGCTTGACTATGCGGAACGATAGAAGTTTGAGTATGTGAAGTCCAATGAACTGTCTTATAAATAATTTGTACTATGTCTCTCTGACCCTCTATGCATGTTTCTAAAGACACAAATCCTTTTGTAGGAGTGGGTTACCACTGTTAAATTCCTAGTATATCATATAATATTTTGTAACTACTCCAATTGCTTACCCCTTTTAGCTTTGAAATTCAAATTTTGAAATCAGGGAGGATTCAAAGTCAAATAAGGTAGAATTTTTTAGGCATAAACCCTCCTTAGACCCTCTCACCTTTCCCCTCTTGTGGTATCATAACCCATTTTAGGTTGTCATGCTCAGCTAGTCTTTGATCATTTTTATTAACTACAAAAATAAAAACTTACAATATTCAAAAGGGTCAAACCAAGATGTTATGAAAAATATGAGTTCAATAGATGATAAATCCATAGACCAAAAGTTGTGGAAGCTTGACTATGCGGAACGATAGATGTTTGAGTATGTGAAGTCCAATGAACTGTCTTATAAATAATTTGTACTATGTCTCTCTGACCCTCTATGCATGTTTCTAAAGGCACAAATCCTTTTGTAGGAGTGGGTTACCATTGTTAAATTCCTAGTATATCATATAATCTTTTGTAACTACTCTAGTTGCTTATATCTATTAGAATTTCTATGTAAGATAGAGATAGATTCTAGAATATGTGGACATTATGTTGAGAGTTCTTATGACACTTATGATCTATTACGAATTCAACACATGACTTTTTATGTGATGCTTAATCTATTAATGCAATGGAGGAATGTTATGTTCATGTATATGTGTTTGTGATGTATCTTGATCATCTATATGACATTGAATTCCCCATACATACAATGAGTTATAATAGCTTCAATGAATGTGAGAAAATGTTAACTAATGGAATACATGCCCCATTAAATCTGTACTCTGCACATTGATCAATTGGAAACTATCATACATGCTTGGAATGAGACTTCCTTCCTTTGTAAGCTTGAATATGTAGGCATAATAGATCACTGCGGGCATGTGTTGCATATCTTCTATGGACCCTGGGTCTTTCATAGAGCCAACAATTTTTTTTTTTTCTATTAAATTTTTTAAATTATTGAAATTTGACAATAAATAATAACGCTTATATTTACTCATTAAACATGTTTTGTGAAATCACCACTAATAGGTATTTTTACTATGCCTATACCAAACTTTAAACTCTAATTAGTTTAGAATTTAAATTACTTTTACCACAAATTACTTTCAAAAGTTGGTTAAAATAATTTCTAAATTTTTAAGTAGATTATAAAGTAGAATCCATGATAAAATATCATAGTTGAGTCCATAATCAAATAACTTAAAATAGTGGAGTAGAATCTATAATAAAATGTCACATCCCAAACTTAAATGCTAAAATAAAATATGTAGATACCGCTCAATTATCTTCCTCACTTGACACGATGACACTGTTTTTCTCAAAAACATATTTTGATCTCAAATCATGTCTTATAGTATGAACCACCAATCCCTATCCAACACATATAGGTTAAAAAAAACTTGGTACTGGTATTTTCATACTTATTATACCACTATCATGATCTTCCTTTACATTACTCCAATCAAAGGCATCCCATCGGTTGCGCCTAAAAATAACACATTGTAAAGACAAGAAATCCATTTGTGTGATCTCATGTATCTTTTTGATGTAACCAAACTTTCCTTTTATTAGGTAATGATCATGGTGGCTAGCATAAATATATTGTTTGAACTCAACCTCCACTCCACAGTCAATTGTGGCATGCCCATCATCAATCTCCTCAATGTGAAAATTGTTAATGTTTATGCCATTATTATAGTTCTTTGCATTTCAATATATAACAACAACATAAGAACAAGATCACTGAGAAATACACATTCACAAGAGACACAACATTTATCCTGGGAAACCCTCTAGGGGAAGAAAACCCAGTAAAACTTCCTTATTATAGATTGTCAATACAATGTCAAGAGATAACTCAAACCAATACNTCTCTCTCTCTCCAACTGGTAAATCGAAACTTGCCTCTCAGAATGAGCAAGTGAGTTGTGTGTTAAAGTGAGGCGCTTGCCTCTCTATATATACAAGTCTGGCACGTGTGAAGTGTCTTTACTGGCAAGGCCGACTTCTCACTCTGGGTGGGTAAACCCACCTTTATTATATTTCTGCGTCTCAATAATAATTGCTGGGCTGACTTCTTATTCTGCCTATTACAATTGTCTGTTGACCAATCCACAAAAGGGGATTTGGTCCTAATACAATAACCGACATGATCAATCCACAATGGGGATTGATCCCATGAATAATATATCAATAATAATAAGAATACTCTTTGCAGTTACATTATTTCAACACTCCCCCTTAACAAGAAGGGTATTCTTCAACAACATCAGGCAAGGGAGGTCTGCATCATCAGTGGCATTAGGAGGACAGTATCGTCAATATCATCTTGGAACATTGGATGACATATCTATAAGTCATCGAAAGTTTTCTTCATCGGCAACATCGTCATTCTCGAAAGAATGCCATCATCATCTGTATCAATATGTATCAGTATAAAGTGATACCTCATCACAGCACTGGGCTGGCCCATCACAGTACTAAACTGACTCTATGTCACAGTAGCTGGTAGCTCAGTGCAAGTCACATCTTGCTTTACGTCTAACAACTAGGTCAGAAACAAGGTATACATCATATTGCTTTATGTACAACTGGGTCAGAAGCAAGGAACACATAATCTTGCTTTACGTCTAACAACGAGGTCAGAAGCAAGGAGTCATCTTGCTTTACGTCTAACAGGGAGGTTAGAAGAAAGGAACACATATACTCCCCCTTTCAGGGAGGGTCCTTTCGGACTATACCAAGCTTATCTCGAAAGTGTTCAAACTTTACACGAGATAGAGGTTTGGTCAACACATCAACAACCTGTTCATCCGTGCTAACGTATAGGAGCTTCAAGGCTCCTCTTTACACCTCACGGATGTAATGATAGTGAATCTCTATGTGCTTCGACCTGTCATGGAATACAGGATTCTCTGTCCTCTTTATGCAGCTCTGGTTGTCACATAGGATCGTGGTTTCTTCCATTTCTAGGTCAAATAGACCGGTCAACAACTTTCGAAGCCATATAGCTTCGCAGCTAGCAAAACATGCGGCAATGTACTCTGCTTTCGCTGTGCTGAGAGCAATACTGGATTGCTTCCTACTCTGCCACAAGATCATGGCTGATCCCAAACTGAAACAACATCCGGAAGTGTTTTTTCTGTTAGCAACACTTTCTGCCCAATCTGAATTAGTGTATCCACTCAATGTGAAATTATGATCTCCGTCATAACTAAGACCACAATCTAATGTACCTTTAAGGTACCTCATCACATGTTTTGCAGCCACTAAGTGAACATGTTTGGGTTCTACCAGAAACTGACTCAAGGTGTTCACGGCAAAACAAATGTCTGGTCTGGTGTTCGTCAGGTACATCAACGATCCAATAATCTGTCTGTACAGTGTGGCATCTATCAAGTCTGACGAAGTATCAACCAAAAGCTTCAGCTTCGCTTCCATGGGTGTATTCATGGGCTTGCATTCCAACATGTCGAATCTCTTTAGGATTTCAACTGTGTACTTCCCTTGGTTAAGGAAGATCCTCTCTGGACTCTGCCATACCTCAAGACCTAGGAAATAGTGCATTAGGTCGAGGTCTTTCATCTCAAATTCTGAAGCGAGTCTCTTCTTACATTCGGTGATGAGTTTTTCTTCTCCAGTTAAGAATAAGTCATCCACATATAACAATAGTATTACTGGCTCATCGTTCATAATTTTGAAGTAGAGATTTGAATTAGCTTTACTCTTGGTAAAGCCCAAGCTTGTCAAGAAACTGTCTATATGGCCATACCAAGCTCTAGGAGCTTGCTTCAATCCGTATAAGGCTTTCTTTAATCTGCAGACATGAGACTTCCTATTTTCAACCTCAAATCCTTGGGGTTGCTCTATATACACTTCCTCTTCGATAACACCATTCAGGAAAGTTGTCTTCACGTCCATCTGGTGCAACTTCCATTTCATCTTAGCTG
>JASDQU010738215.1:254263-270043 GCA_032191745.1 Picea mariana | reverse complement strand
GAGAAGAAAGAGAAATTGGTAGCAACATAATTAGAAAACAAGTTAGATGAAGAAAAAGTAGAACAAGAGATAAAACAAAAGATGTAAAAGGATAAAGAAGAGGTTGCAAAGAACAAATAATATAATCAACGACATCATCATACTAATGATCCAACTAAGCAACATCCATGACAACAATCATAAAATGGCCCACCTTCTAGTAGTTTTATTTACTTGACTGTGGAATACTTGGTTATTCCTAAACAAGGCACATCCACAAGGGATAAAATAAAATATGAGGATATTGAGATGGAATAGGTAGCTACACTTGGTAGCCTAGAAAACACTTTATGATGGGGAGAACAAAGCATACTAGATCTTATTGAAGAAGTAGTTGATCTGGAGGTAATATTCTATAACAAAAGGAAGCAAGATATAATAAAACAAACACAATGAAGAAGATGCATTGATTTAAATACAATCGTCATTTTCATTATAGAGGAACATGTGTTATACATAAAAAGGATAAATTGACTAAGTTGGTCTCTGTTGGATTAGCTATAACTCATGCTACCTTAGATAAAGAAAAAAATAGAGGTATCTAATGTGTAAAACCTAGAAAAGAAGATTGCTTCTCTAGAAAACCAGGTTAAATACTACAAATCTACATATGGTTTGAGTTYAAGTTTTGTAAAACATTTGTTGGAATAATATCAAATAAATGTACAAATTAAAAGACATTTTTATACTAAGGCATTTCAATTTTTAATTAAAAGATCTTAGCTTACAACTCTCAATTTTGTACAAAGAGAATTTAATTTGAAAAGAGAGTCAAGGAAAGATCCAAGATCAACTTGAATTTATCAAGAAAATAAAAAAATGGAGAGGAATTAAATCTCATAATATTAGGATGCTGAGTAAAATTGAAGTTTATGAAATTGAACAAGATTTAAATTATTGGAACAGAGTGGCACATGAATCCTAGAAATAGATTAACAAAGGAGTGGATGGCTTGCATCTAGATTAACAAAGGAGTGGATGGCTTGCATCAAAATATGAGATTTCTTTGAAGGCACCACCACTCGTTGTAAATTTCCCTCCCTTGTTCCACCATAAATTTTCTATCTAGCAGACCAAGTGTTACAAAAGTTTGACCATATGGTACAACTTCATGAAACCAAGGTTTGAAGTGTGTAGAAATGACACATTCAAAAGTTCCTTATTAAAGAAGTGAGAAAAGCAATGCAAATCAAGTGTGATTTTCCTAAAATTGAGAAATACATTTAAAAAATTAATAGGGAATTGACAATTTTTAATTCTTCCCATAGGAAACACACGTTTTCCCATGATGACTTATGTAAATTCCTTTTTTAACAATGGAAAACTTATGAAAAATAAGTAGTTAGGGAGGAAAACTCTCGTTCACCTTAGGCTCAAATTATAATTGGTTATTATAACCAAATTTTGTGATTGTATATATAGTTGAATTTAATAATTAATAAGGTCTTTTTGATGCTATAGATTTGTGAAGAATGATTTTCGTATGAGAACTATTTCAAATACATTGATGAATTGAGAATCTAGTCATTGGCTAGACCATTTTTTGATCCGAGGTAATTGTTTATGTGTATTAACTACTATGGACTAGTCTATAGCTCAACATTTGTGTGGATGTTTTGTAAGAAATTTTTTATTGTGTGTTTTAGGCTATTATGAAACAACGTTAAAGGCTCCTTCATTTGTTTTCTCCAGCCAATTTACAAATATTTATTATGCTTTAAGTTTAGATTCTTTTTATTGGAAATTATTATTATTCAATCCGATAATTCTCCAGCCAATTTACAAATATTTATTATGCGTTAAGTTTAGATTCTTTTTATTGGAAATTATTATTATTCAATCCGATAATTCTTGTAGAACTAATCCTTAAATTTTAAAGGATAAATATTAATCTTTCCTTTATGTTGAGAGATAACTCTTATGACAATGTTTTCTTTATTTTAGATATTAATTATATAGCATATATGCTCTCTAATCTATTTATTTTTAGAAAAATGTAAAACAAAATATCACAATAAATTTAAATATTATCGAAAGATTGTTAGATTATTGATCTAGAGGGTTTTTTCATACCAAATAGGAGAGAGTTTAATTGGGTCTCTTCAAAAGGATTAATTCTTACTATTGACATTTAGGTATTTTTCCTTGTCAACACTTTTATATACAATTGTGTTTCTCTATTGTATGGTACTTATAAAAAATCAAGACTTATAACAATATCTGGCTATTTAGCATGTTTAGTAAGTTATAGGGAAGGAAACATTGATAATTGGTAGCCATAGTACTTTAATGTTTCATTACATATATTTGCACAAGTCTCTCTTTACAAAGAAAA
The DNA here is from genome assembly GCA_032191745.1 of Picea mariana. NCBI lineage: Eukaryota > Viridiplantae > Streptophyta > Pinopsida > Pinales > Pinaceae > Picea > Picea mariana. The sequence continues at coordinate 267,669 of JASDQU010738215.1, read as the reverse complement.
TAAACAATGAAAAGATGTGACGATGTTGTTACCTCCAAATTGGGAAATGTATTTTTGGCATTCATGTTGTTTGCCTAGATCTATGGATAATTTTTCAAGCATGTTGTGCCTCACTTGTGTATTTACTAAATCCTATAATTCCTAGACATGTTTCTTTATGAGATCTTAGGTTTTGTAGGACTTTTTCTCTTCATTCTATTTATCTGTAGTACACTACACTTGTTACTTATATAAAATCTTGGCAAGATGGATTGGGGCCTGTATGTAGGAAGAAAAGTGGTGAAAATCTTGGAAATTATAGATAATAAGAATTTTCTAATAGAAAAGAATAATCTACAATGTCCTTTAGCTAGGACATTAATCTAAAACAAAGCACATAACTTGCAAAAACATTTTTTTTTGAATCGATACAATAATCATAGTAACAACATAAAATATGACACATGCAATTGAAATGTATGTAGATATAGTCAATAACACACATAAACTATATTTCAATAATAACTTATCAATTTGATCCCTTGGTCATATGATCCACTTGTAAACTTCATTGAAATATAGTTTATGTAGAATTTGTCAAGCATGTTGTGCCTCACTTGTGTATTTACTAAATCCTATAGTCCCTTGACATGTTTCTTTCTGGGATCTTGTTTTTTGTAGGATTTTTTCTCTTCATTCTATTTATCTGTACTACACCTGTTACTTATATAACATATTGGGAAGATGGATTGGGGCCTGCATGTAGGAAGATAAGCGGTGAAAATCTTGGAAATTATAGATAAGGAGTATTTTATAATAGAAAAGAACAATCTACAATGCCCTTCTAGGACATTAATCTAAAACAAAGCACACAACTTGCAAAAGCAATTTTTTTTTGAATCAATACAATAATCATAGTAACAACATAAAAATACGTCATATGCAATTGAAATGTATGTAGATATAGTCAATAACATACATAAAATATATTTCAATAGTAACTTATCAATTTGATCCCTTGGTCATATGATCCACTTGTAAACTCCATGAGGGTTAATAATAATAATTCAAGTACAAGATTGATTTCAAATCTCACTTCTTTTTCCGATACAATCCAATGTATGATTATATATTCTTAAATCCATAGTACTAGTAGTTATGTTTATGGATAAATTAACTGCACTTGAACATTTCAATCACAACTAAGGAATAAGTAAAAAGTAGAAAAGCTGGCTCAATTACCAATTTAATCAAGATAAATATTCCTACATGGGTTAGGATTTTATACAAAAGTTAGGATGACCCTAAATATTATTCTAAGGGTTCTAATAATAAAATTTAACTCTTGGAAAATATGTTAATTTCCCTTCGAAATTTTCAGAAATTTCAAACCTAATTCAAAAATTTTACAAGTTTGTAAGAATAAAAAATACTTTTATAAATTTCAGAATTACACACCAATTTTTAGAGGGTTGTAGAAGATCCACCCTTGATTTTTGTTTAATTATAAGCCACTCCAAGTATTTTTTCCAATTCTTTGCCAAATATAATTTTCTTACTAGTTGACCACCCTACAAACTCCCAAATGGATACTCTTGTTCCTCAGGGACCCCCAAGATGCAACAGGTTGTATGAATAGAGTATAAAACTAGAATTTTATAGTCTATAACTCCTCTAGAGCATATGAGGTCCCCGCCTCCAAAGTAAAAACACAAATCTTGAGACCAAAATCAACACTGGTTCATCATGAAAAAATTCAACATTATGACATCTATCCAGTATTAGGGTGAAAAGGTGAACTCTCAAGCCCAATCCTCCTTTGTTATATATCCTTTAAGGTTCATGTCTAAAAATAAAAATGCAAATTATTCATCACATTCCAACCTATTTTCCTATTTTTACTCTTAGATGTTCCCTAGATCCCTTTACATTTTCCTCATTGAGTGGTTGCACATGAAATTACTATTTTCTATTTAAACAAAAATGTTTTTCTTTCCATTTAACTCACCCTTTTCTATATGCATTTCCATTTCCAATTGTAAAGTTAATTCTGTTTCCCTTTTCATACAAAATATGCATAAGTCTATATGATAAATCAAACCACTCATTAATTCATTCAACTTTGCATGATAAAATAAAATGCATATTGCAAAGGATACTTTTCTCCCAAAGTATTTGATCTAGATGGATATCAGTGGCCACCCACCTATTCCATTGGCTCAAAATAGAGTTTTCCACCTCGACAGGTTTTCAACAGTTTTTTCGGGTCCCAAACTTCCGGGGCTGTTTTGAGGCCCTAAACGACGTTTTTTTGGGGATTTCAAGCACTCATAGGGGCTAATTGGAATGTGTTCTTATCATCTAGACCTTTCCAATGGTGTATCGAGCGCCCCAAATGGATATCGTATGCAAAAATTAAGCCCCCAGGAAGTTGACGTATCAACTACCCCCATCGGGGCCCACAAACCTTTTGTTTTTTCATCTTTCGAGGTTAGGGTTTTGGATTTTATTTATGTTAAAAAGGCCTTTGGAGCCTCATTGCAACAATCATCTTCTTGTGAATGAGCGTAGACGTCACATCTCTTCTTAGAGATAACTTGCCACCATTCTAGCAAGTCTTTCACTATGTATTTTTACAATTCTGTACATTTCGCTCATTAATAGAAATTGTGTATTACTGTATCTATGTGTTTATGATTATATCTTTGATATATCTTTGTTATATTATTGGATATATGATATATCTCTATACATTTCTTTATTATATCTCCACTCTCATTTCGTGCCGAAAATAATCCAGATCAATATTCATATATAAAAGTACACATAAATTGATTCAAATTCAATACCAAAGGTGAGACTAAGATGCCTTAGAGCCTTCAAGTATTTGGTACAAATATCTAGACATAACCTCTACAACTCTTCGAGTACCTTGCACCAAGATCTAGGCATAACATCTACAACCCTTCAAGTGAATGACACCAAGGGTGCCATGCCAATACATGCTCTTCAAATGCTACCAACAAGTATGTACCAAGGGTTTCATGTTCCTACGTGCCTTTCAAGTACTACCTACCGTATGTACAAAGCGTGATATGTTCCCATGTGCCCTTAAAGTATCATTTTCAATGATGGGGGATGGTGCCATGGTTTGGATTTAACTAACCAAACACATTCACCATTGGTGAGAGACTAATGGTCACTAAGGAATAAGAATTGACACCTTATTACATGTCGCACAATTAATCCTCGTAAGTGACCGAAGATGTGGCCTACCCTTACAACAATGTGTAACCTATAAGTAAAAAAATTGAAACATGTTTTTCAACCTATTACACAATAGTGAGGCTAGTAGGCAAGAATATGAAACCTAGACCTCATCTCCCTAATGGTACTCATGCCACATCTCATTATACAACCCTTTTCCCATGTGTAAGCTTAGTTGACACATGTTTCTATATCTCTATAGACATGGAGACACCATATCAAATAACAATGCCCACAGATCATGAATAAACAATAAGTAATGACATATACATGTTAATTATACATTACATGACCCCATCCCATGTTTTCAAAAATAGATCACAAATAGCTCCCCTGTTGATATTTCATTCTCATTTCTTCTTTTCAACATCCGTGTTTGGTGGGTTTTTGCATGGGTGTGTTGTATTTCTACCCTGGGACTAACCAATGGGAGGTCACACAGTTTTCACCTACCATTAGCTTTCAAGAATAGGACTGGTTATTTTACAAGAAGGATTTCTTTGTCATTGCCTTGGCCCAAGAAGCAAGAATAAATACAACTAGATACTACATTATTGGCGTTCATTAAGCTATGAGCGAGGCCACTTATTTTGACTCAATACAAAGTGCATATGCACTTGTGGTTCTTCATGTTTCACTTGGAAAACCATCAGTAGCATCATATAATATAATAAATTTCATCATTTCACAAGAATATCAAAGAATAAACCTTAACACACACACACACACACATTAAATTAGATCAAAGGCCTAGATCACATTATCTATAAATGTATATGTCAACCAACTAGGTCATTCTTGTAATTGGAATGCAGTCAAATAATAACATCATATTAGTCAAATGAAGTCAAAGAAAAATAGAGCACTACATACACTCCCTCTTCGCATACTTTTTTCTCCAAGTTCTAAAAATAAATAAGGAAACTGATGACACATCTCAACCATTTCCTCCCAAATAGTTGAACTGGGACCATAACTATTCCACTAGACCTTTACTTGGTTGACCAAATGACACTGAAGTTGTCGAGTTCTCCTATCTAATATGTAGATCTATTGGGCCTTCAAGGCCCCCTATTTTGACATCTGCAAATGACTCAAATCAATAACATGAGGAGGGTATAAATATAATGACACAAGGTAGACACACAAAAAACATGATGCATATGATCTAGAGATGATGGTAATGTAGGATGATAGGCACCCAATCCTAATTTTTCAGTGATCTTAAATGGACCCACATTGTTGGGTTGTTATATTCTTTGCAGTGAAATTCTAGTCGAGGTGGATTGACTGGGGGTGAAAGTTGAAGATCGAAGTGATTGACCGGGAAAATTCGAAGTCGAAGTGATCAAAAACATGTTGAAGAGGTCAACCAACAAGAGGAGTTCAGGAGGTCATGTGGAAACCAACTGAAGTTCGAATGGAGGTCAACTGGTAGTTGGCTGGTAATTTGACTGGTTGTCAACTATAACAAAATCCCGATATTTATGGGAATTGTAGCCAATGATTTGCGCGGTTCTATAACTGTTTTTTGGGCGCCATTATTTAGGTTTTTTCCTACTATAAATCCTATAAATAAGGTGTTTTGTAATTGTATTAAGTTGATGTTGTAGTTGATCTTCATGCTTATCTTTAGTAGAAGCTTGCTAGTCATGTAGATGTAAGCCGAATTGACTGCATGGTTGTTCTTGTGTAAAGCAAGAAGGTATGATGTTGATTGTGTATTAGGTGTAGACCAAGGTTAGACATGTAACCTTATAAATGAATAAGACAACAAGAGAGAAATATTCTCAAGGAATTATGGTTTTCCTGTTTGGGTTTCCAGGGTAAAATATTTGTGTACTGTGTGATTGCTTTGTCATTTATTTTCTAGCTTAAACATGTCTTCCTCTCTTCTATAAGGTTCAATGTGGGATTCTATTTCACTAACATGTGGTATCGGAGCTTAGTTTGACAATCTTGGATATGAGATAAAACCTAGGTATAGTAAGAGTTGTAATTCAAAGATCTTTAAAGTTGTGCTTAAAAGAATGACAAGTAGCTTGAGAATAAAGATCGAAAAATTCAATGGCAAGAATTTTGAGCTTTGGAATATTAAAATTGAAGATCTCCTTGTAGAACGAGAACAATGAGCAACAATCTATCTAGGTACCATTCCAACAGGTATGTCAAGGGTATAATGAGAGAAACTTGAAAGAAGGGCAATGAGTACGATTCAACTTTGTCTTGCAAATTTAGTGTTGTTGAATGTATCAAGTAAATATTCAACCAAGAAAGTGTGGGACAAGTTGGGGAGCTTGTACCGGTCAAAATCCCTAGTAAATAAGTTGTTCCTTAGAAAGAAACTCTATGTTATAAGGATGAGTGATGGTAGTTTAGTAAATGAGCATTCAAATGCGTTCAATACTATAATAAGTCAGTTATCATTTGTAGATATCAAAATCACCAAGGAGGAGAAATGTATTAGCTTATTATGTTCTTTTCCAGACTCCTGGGATAAATTAGTCGTGGCTATAGGGAGTAATTCAACCACATCAGTGTTAGAATATGTGGTTGCATCTCTATTGTCAGAATAAATGAGATGAAAGAACATGGAAGGATTGACCAAAGATGCTTTAATGGTGATAGGTCGACCGATTGAAAAAGATAAAGGCAAATTATCCGGTAGAAAGTCTAAGTCGAAGGGTAGATCTAAATCCATGATTCAATCGACAAGAAGATGATGGAAATGTGGTAAAGTTGGGCATTACAAATGGGATTTCAAGTCAAAGGAAATGAATTTTAGTACAAGATCTGATGAGAAGCAACCGACTGAGAGAAAGACTACTCTAGATAAAGGAGGCGATGTGTATCTAGCGTCAACTAGTACACAGTCGGATCAAGATGTTTGGTTGATAAACTTAAGAGCATCCTATCATATGACACCTCACAGAGAATGTTTTTGCGAATATGAGAGATACGAAGGAGAATATGTGTTCTTGGGGGACGACTTGACAACCAAAATTGTTAGACGGGGAAGAGATCGAATGATACTGGAAGATGGGAGGAGTAGAGCCCTTCCAGGAGTGCTACATATTCTAGTTTTGGAAAGAAACCTGATATCTGCCAACAAGATGAGTGATGTAGGAGTGCACACTCTATTTCAGAAGGATACATGCAAAATGGTCGTGGGTGCAATGGTATTAATGAAAGTATGGTATTAATGAAAGTAGTTTAGATTGGAACCGTATACAAGTTGTTAGAGAATGTCGACTTGACTAGATGTAACAACATCGCTATACCTAAAGTCAGCTTGACTTTGACTTGACTGGACTCATCTTGGACTTAGTCAATTCAAACCAACTCAACAAGTCTTTGTCAAGTCAACCCGACCATGTTATGGCATGAGAGGATGGGACACATTGGAGAAAAAAGACTTAGAGCTATGCACAATAAAGGTATGGTAGAAGATTTTCCTTAATGTAATTTAGAAGTTGATTTTTGAGAACATTGCATATATGGAAAACAAAATCACGTAGGTTCCCATTTGGAGCGACAAGGGCAAAGGGGATTCTAGAATTGGTTCACAATGATGTTATTGGGCTTGTTACAGTCCCTTCACTTGGTGGATCCCTGTATTATGTCTCTTTCATAGATGACTTTTACAGGAAGACATGGATATATTTCCTAAGGAATAATTTATAGGTTTTTGAGAAATTCAAAGAGTTTAAATATCTTGTGGAAAACCAGACAAATAAGAATATCAAGGTGTTGAGAATTGACAATGGTGGTGAATTTTGTGGAAAGTATTTTGAGTAGTTCTGCAAGAAATGTGGCATAACTTGCCAAAATACCAATCACCATATACCCCACAACAAAATGGAGTTGCAAAAAGAATGAGTAGAAGAATGATGGACAAAGCAAAGATCATGCTCAATGGTGCTATGATCACACAAGAATTCTGGGCAGAGGCAGTTGACACTGCAAAACATTGGTGAATATGTCTCCTTTGTCGGTGCTAGTCGACTCGACTCACATGAGGTTTGGTTTGGAAATATTCCATCAATTTCACATCTCAAAGTATTTAGCTGTGATGCATTTTTCATGTTCTCAAGGAAAAGAGGAGCATGCTAGACAAGAAGGCAGTCAAGTGTATTTTTATTTGATACAAAGTAGGAATGAAAAGATATAAGCTCTGGGATCCTACATCAAGGAGAACAATGTATAGTCGAGATGTGGTCTTCAAAGAATTTGGAGGTAAGTTTGAGTTTGAATTGGTTCAAATAGAGAAAAATCCAGAGAAGGTGAGGTTTGAATTGAGGAACAAAGAAGATGATTCAAATGAGTTGATTGAATCATATGAAGAGGTGGAACAATCAACCCTGGTTCTAAGGAGGTATGAACGAGTAACAAAACTAGTCAAAAGGTATAGTCTATCCGACTTCCGTTCCACATTTGTGTTAACTTCCATCGATGAGGAGCCCAAGTTAGTCAGGGAGGCAGTCGACTCGACAAAGGGTAGACTCTGGAAGGATGCCATGGCTGAAGGAATGGAATCCTTGCACAAGAATGAGATGTGGGACTTGGTTGAATTACCTGGTATAAGAAAACCCGTCAGGAGTAAGTGGGTATTTAAGAAAAAAATGAATGTGGCAGGTCAAGTCGAGAAATGAAAAGTTCGACTGGTAGAAAAAGGATATTCCCAAGTCAAAGGAGTCAACTTTGGTGAGATTTTTTCCCCTGTTGCAAAATTAAATTCCATTAGATTACTAATGTCTCTGGCTGCAACATTTTATCTTGAAATAGAGAAAATGGATGTAAAAACAACGTTTCTACATGGGGACCTGGAAGAAGAAATCTACATGAAACATCATGAAGGATTTGTAGTAAAGGTAAAGAAAGAGAAAGTGTGAAAGTTGAAAATATCCCTTTATGGTCTAAAGAAATCACCAAGGATGTGGTACCAAAATTTTGACACATTCATCCTTAGTTTAGGATTTGTGAGAAGTAAAGCTGATTATTGTGTATATTCCAAGGAAGAAGGTGGGAATTTCATATATGTAGCATTGTATGTCAACGACAAGTTGTTCATTGGAAACAACATGGACGTAATAAAGGACGTGAAGAAGAAACTATCCTCCAAGTTCGACATGAAGTATCTTAGTGCAACAAACTTCATTTTTGGAATGGAGATAAAGAGAGATTAGGTTGTTAGAAAGTTTTGGTTGAACCAGAGGAAATATATTGAAATAATCTTGAAGCATTTCAACATGTAGGATTGCAAGCCTATAAAGGTGCCAGTTCCCGTGGGAGTAAGGCTAACTGTTGAATAGTTTCCAAAGACACAGGAGGAAATAGAGGACACGACACGTGTTCCCTATGCAAGTGCCGTTGGTAGTCTAATGTGTGTGATGGTATGCACTCGACCAAACATTTCCCATGTAGTGGGAGTGTTGAGTAGATACATGTCGACACCTGGAAAAGAGCACTAGAAAACTGTCAAAAGAGTATTTAGGTATTTGTGTGGCAAAAATGATTATACTATATGCTACCAAGGGAAACCTAGAGTTGAAAATAAGGTAGATGTACATGGATTTGTCGGTGCCGACTGGGCTAGAGATATGGATCGACAAAGGTCGACCCAATGAATATGTGTTCAAGATGTTCGGTGGAGTAATCAACTAGATGAGTAAGCAACAGGTGGTTGTAGCCTTGTCAACAACAAAATTTGAACACATGGTAGCCACTCATTGAAGAAAAGAAACAATATGGTTGCAATGACTATGTTCAAGGATCAAGTTTAAGCAGGGAAATATGAAGATAAATTAAGATAGTCAAAGCAAAATATTCCTGGAAAAGAACCTAGCTTATCATTCCAATACTAAGCATATTTATGTACAATACCATTTAGTGAGAGACATGGTGGAAAGCAAAAAGGTGTTGATTGAGAAAGTAGACACATCGGAAAACATAACAGACTCTTTGACCAAGTTTGTGAGTGCTATGAAGTTCTCTTGGTGTAGAGAGGCAATGGGCATCGCTGCCTTGGGTATGTGAAAAAAATTTCAGGAAACTCCTATTTTAACAAAGAAAATAACAATTGGGAGAATGTTGGGTTGTTATATTATTTGTAGTGAAAGTCTAGTTGAGGTGGATCAACTAGGGGTGAAAGTCGAAGGTCGAAGTGATTGCCTAGGTAAAGTTGAAGTCAAAGTGATTGAAAATAATTCGAAGAGGTCAATAGAAAAGAGGACATTAGGAGGTTATGTGGCAACCGACTAAAATTTGAATGGAGATCGACTGTAACAGAACCCTGAGATTCGTGAGATTTGTAGCCAATGATCTGTGTGGATCTGTAATCATTTTTGGGCATCATTCTTTAGGGTTTTTCCTACTATAAAGGCTATAAATAAGGCATGTTGTAATTATATTAAGTTGATGTTGTAATTTATCTTCATGCTTATCTTTAATAGAATGTTACTAGTCATGTAGATGTAAGTTGAATTGGTTGCAGGGTTGTTCTTGTGTAAAGAAAGGAGGTATGATGTCGATTGTGTCTTAGGTGTATACCAAGGTTAGACATGTAACCTTTTATTCATAATGAATAAGACAAAAAGAGAACAAGACACTCAAGGAATGTTGGTTTTCCCATTGGGTTTCCAGGGTAAAATCTCAGTGTACTGTGTGATTGTTTTGTCATTTATTTTCTAGCTTAAATTTGTCTTCCTCTCTTCTATAAGGTTTAACATGGAAGTCTATTTTCCTAACACACATACCATTATGACAACTTGGCTCCCTTGCCACTTCTATTGGTACACTTTTGCAATCTAACTCACAAATACACTTTGTCTCTTTTAAATTCTATCTAATATATGTGCATCCATGTAACGTTTATATATATTTTGAGATTCTTTCAATATTTCCCATACTTTGTTCATTTGTTCTTCCATTTCTTGAATCATTTTAGGTACAATTAGAACTCGATATTCAATTGTGTCCCAACTAAGAGGAGTTCAACATGGCCCACCATACAAAAACTTGAAAGGTGTCATCTTTATCGAACTCTAATAATGGTTGTTATATGAAAATTCCACAAGAGGTAAATACTCTTCCCACTGATTACGTTTTTCCATTACACATACATCAAACATATCCTATAACACTTGATTTACTCTTTATATCTGTCCATCTATTTTAGGATGATATGCCATAACAAAATTAAGTTGTGTTCCCAAGGCTTCTCGAAAACTTGTGCAAAACCTTCCTATAAATACTGAACCTCTATCTAAAATGATCTTTTCCAAAATTCCATGCAGTATTGCAATATCATTTATAAAAACTCTTGCTATTTCTAGTGCATGATAAGTTTTATTTACTGGAACAAAATGTGCACTCTTTGTCAAAGTATCCACTACTACTAATATTGAGTCATGCCTCTATGATTTCATAGGAAATCCCACTATGAAGTCTATAGAATCAGTTCCCATTTCAATTTAGGTGTTTCATATGGTTGCAATAATATTTCTAGTTTCTAGTATTCATCCTTTACTTGCTAGCATTCTAGACATATAGCCACATAATATACTACATCCTTCTTCATTCCACTCCAAAATAATAGTGGTTTTAGATCCATGTACATCTTTTCACTCTAGGATGAGCCATACATACTGGCTTGTGTGCTTCCCTAAGCATCAAATTACAAATTTCCTCATTTGGAGGTACATAAATCCTTATGGAAAATCTCAATAATATGTCATAATCCAAAGTATATCCCTCATACATGGGAATTATCCTTACTTCATTTTCTAATTTTGTCTTTACTTCTGCATACCATGTGTCATTTTCTTGTAATTTCAATATATTTTCTCAGATTATTTTTTAAAGGTAACATTAAGAATATCCGAGGTCTTTTGCTCAATGCATTTTCTACCTTGTTTATCATTGCTTTCATATATGTTATGTTGAAATCATACTCACTTGATAATTCTAACCATCTTTTATATCTAGCATTCTAGTTACTTTGTGTAAATATATTTTGAAGTCCATTGTGGTTTGTCTTCAATTCAAAATTTTATCCAACCAAGTAATGTCTCCAAAACCTTGGTACATGAAATACTACAACAAGTTCTAAGTCATGAATTACATAGTTCTCTTAACGAGGCCTCAGTTTTCTTGAAGCACAAGCAATCACCCCACCTTATTTTAATGGGACTACACTTAATCCTTCTTTTGAAGATTTCCTAATCCTAATTCATATCTAGTACCTTTAGCATGGGAGTTGTCATCAACAACTATTTAAGCTTGTTGATTGCTTGTTCACACTACTTTGTCCATATAAATTTCTTATTTTGAAAAACCCTCTACAAATGTCCTGTAATAACCAACCAAGCCCATAAAACTAGATAATTCATATATGTTTGTAAGTGTTGGCTATTTCATAATAGCTTCTATGTTTGTTGGATCCACAAAAATTCCTTCCCTTGAAATGATGTGACCCAAATAATGAATCTCTAATTCAAAGAAAGAACACATATAGAGTTTAGCATACATCTTATGCCCTCTCATAAATTACAATACTAGCCTTGAATGTTTTTTGTGCTCCTCTAGTGTCCTTGAATATGTCAAAATATCATCCAAAAAAACTTGCATGAACTTATCAAGTTTTTTTTGAAAAACCCCATTCATGAAAGTTATGAACACAACTGTCACATTTTTCAACCCAAATAGCACCACTACAAACTCATAATGGCGAAAAAATGTCTTAAATGTTGTTTTAGGAATGTCCTCTTCTCTAATTCTTAATTGATGATATGTTGAACTCATCGATCTTTGAAAACGTAGTTGACCCTTTTATTTGATCAAATAGATCATCAATCCTGGGAAATGGTGATCTAGAAATGATAAAGGCTTGTATTTTTGAAAATATTTGCAAGTTTTAATTCAGTGTTCTTATGCAAAAGGATCAATTTGCAAACACAATTTTTATAGAAATTACACATTCAAGATGTAGATAATAAGTAGCAAATAACAGTGAACAATAAACACATAACACAACAAATGATAAAGGAGTTCACCCCTCTCTTGGGATACATCTCCTGGTCTAGCTTCCAATGGATCTTTTATATTATTTGCTCAAAGTGCTAAAATATGTGCTTTACATTGCTCAAAATGCCAAATAGATGGCTCCAATGGCTTTAGAACGTCCAAAAACCCCTAGCTGGGCTTTTTCGGCCCCTGATTTGGCTAAAAAATGAAGAAGATAGGCTTCCTAGAAGTTCCCTTCAAACTTGTTGTCTCTGGATCGCCAAATTGCACCCCTGTGTGTCCAACCTAGCTCATGCACTCATTTCCGTGCTAAAACCTAGCACCGTGCGCATAACCGCAAAACCGTGTAAACTGTAGGACAGTTAGGGAACCTAGCCCCTAACCGCCAAAACGTTGGGCATATGGCCATATGACCGCGCATAAAAAGGGGCTAAGGTTTAAAACCAAGTCATATGGTAAGGCCCATGTGTCCAGGCGCGTGGGCTTTAATTTTTTTTGAAATGAGCGAGGCTTTGAACACGCGCGTGTGGTGGTTATATGGTAAACCATATGTGATCGGGGGCCGGGGCTTAACCCCAGCCTGGACCGCGCCCAACCAAAATATAATTCAAACTTAAATATTTTTAAAATCGTTTATATAACAAGAACCAATGGTGGGCGCACCGGTTGGGTGCCCCTTCCCAAAGCTCTTCCTCTACCCGAAGGTCGTGGGGTCGAGTCCTGTCGACTACACAAATTTTAACCTATGCCCAGGTGACACGTGGCGGCCCTTGCTTGGGTCACGTGTCACCAATCCATTTGCCACCAAGATGCCACATGTCAGACGCTAATTCGTCCACATGTCTGCCACTCAACACCTGCCACGTGTTGTACGGCCCTGCCATCTCAACATCTGCCATGTGTCGTACGACCCTGCCACGTCAGCATCCATACGGACTGTACAGTCAGCAAAATGTTTTTGCCTGTTTGACAATTTGAACAGAACGCGATATCTCACTCATCCGACGTCCGTTTGAACCCGTTCGAGTTGCATTGGGTTCATGACGATGAGGCCTACGCACCTGTTCAATTTGAAGCGATTTCGAGCACTTGGAATTTTGAGCAAAATTTGATCCCCTGGATCACACCTCCCCATT
>JASDQU010738215.1:222844-246442 GCA_032191745.1 Picea mariana | reverse complement strand
CCTTTTTCTTGAGTTAGCTTGAAACATAGATTGAAGAAAGAAGACGTCTTAGGCCTAATTAACTTTACACCTAGGGTTTGACTCTTAGGGTTTGAAGAGCCTTGGCTCCACAACACTTTTCAGCCCTAGATGTATGTTTTATAGCTAGCCGTTTTGCCAAAGAGTCTTAAGGAAAGAGGGAGGAGCATGAGGCCTAGCTTAAGCTACACCGGAATGAGCCTCCTCCCCTTAGGGTTTTTGACTTGGTGGCCCTGCCATTGCAGCACCATTAAGCCTAACTCTCCTGTCCATAGGTTTAAATCTTTCCAAGCCTTTAGCCTCTCTCTTTGACTCCATTTACCCAAGGCACTAGTCTAAAATTGGAACGTTGAGTCTATGGTGTTAAAACAAGCTTTCAAACTCTCTTAAATTGAAACCCTAACTAACCCTAACAACTTTACTAACCCTAACTAGCTAATGACGTCATGCCTATCTTGATCTCTTGTTTAGTATAAAACGCTGTGGCTTTGTCATTTAGCAAATCGACATTGATGGTAGATTATTTTCATTGGTTTAATTTGCAAAACGTCCACTTTCATTGCCTACCAAAACTAACCTAGACTAGGGCTGACGTCACCCTTGTAGCATAGTGACGCAGTAGCAACAATATATATGTGTGAGCACATTTAATGCGTTGTGATAACTTAAGAATTGATTTTGTACTTTGAATGCAAGTATCATTGTGTATTTATTGAAGAAGTAATATTATAAGCCATTGTCTTTATTAGCAATCATTGACTTCGTCAATAATTACATGTTATTGTTGCTCATATATATTTTGAAGATAATCATTAGCAATTGAAGCACTAACCACTGTTTGCACATTTTAGTTTTATTGGCCTTGTCTTGCAAACAGGTGCCTTTTCAGTGGAATACCTTCTCTTTGACTATCTCTCTTGGCAAGTGATCTGTGAAGGGGAAAACCTACTTTAACCTTTTGAACCTTGAATCCTTGATCTTTTCCTTTTCAGCACCCCAGATTACTAGGGACGTCTCCCTTGGGATTAGCCACCCTCAATAGAAAGAGCTCCCCATCGAGGTGACAATGGGTGGGGAAGCTCCTGTTACGCCAGTTTGAGTCTTGCCTTCAAGCTACTTAAACCTTTCCTACAAACTGAGCGATAACAAGACCAAAATCAACACTGGTTCATCATGAAAAAATTCAACATTATGACATCTATCCAGTATTAGGGTGAAAAGGTGAACTCTCAAGCCCAATCCTCCTTTGTTATATATCCTTTAAGGTTCATGTCTAAAAATAAAAATGCAAATTATTCATCACATTCCAACCTATTTTCCTATTTTTACTCTTAGATGTTCCCTAGATCCCTTTACATTTTCCTCATTGAGTGGTTGCACATGAAATTACTATTTTCTATTTAAACAACATTGTTTTTCTTTCCATTTAACTCACCCTTTTCTATATGCATTTCCATTTCCAATTGTAAAGTTAATTCTATTTCCCTTTTCATACAAAATATACATAAGTCTATATGATAAATCAAACTACTCATGCAATTCATTCAACTTTGCATGATAAAATAAAATGCATATTGCAAAGGATACTTTTCTCCCAAAGTATTTTATCTAGATGGATATCGGTGGCCACCCACCTATTCCATTGGCTCAAAATAGAGTTTTCCACATCGACAGTTTTTCAACAGTTTTTTCGCGTCCCAAACTTCCGGGGCCGTTTTGAGGCCCTAAACGACGTTTTTTAGGGATTTCAAGCACTTGTAGTGGCTAATTTGAATGTGTTCTTCTCGGCTAGACCTTTCCAACGGTGTATCGAGTGCCCCAAATGGAGATCGTATGCAAAAATTAAGCCCCCGGGAAGTTGACGTATCAACTACCCCCATCGGGGCCCACAAACCTTTTGGTTTTTCATCTTTCGGGTTTAGGGTTTTGGATTTTCTTTATGTTAAAAAGGCCTTTGGAGCCTCATTGCAACAATCATCTTCTTGTGAATGAGCGTAGACGGCACATCTCTTCTTAGAGATAAGCTGCCACCATTCTAGTGAGTCTTTCACTATGTATTTTTACAGTTCTGTACATTTCACTCATTAATAGAACTTGTGTATTACTATATCTATGTGTTTATGGTTATATATTTGATATATCTTTGTTATATTATTGGATATCTGATATATCTCTATACATTTCTTTATTATATCTCCACTCTCATTTCGTGCCGAAAATAATCTGGATCAATATTCATATATAAAAGTACACATAAATTGATTCAAATTCAATACCAAAGGTGAGACTAAGATGCCTTAGAGCCTTCAAGTATTTGGTACAAATATCTAGACATAACCTCTACAACTCTTCAAGTACCTTGCACTAAGATCTAGGCATAACATCTACAACCCTTCAAGTGCATGACACCAAGGGTGCCATGCCAATACATGCTCTTCAAATGCTACCTACAAGTATGTACCAAGGGTTTCATGTTCCTACGTGCCTTTCAAGTACTACCTACCATATGTACAAAGCGTGATATGTTCCCATGTGCCCTTAAAGTATCATTTTCAATGACGGGGGATGGTGCCATGGTTGGGATTTAACTAACCAAACACATTCACCATTGGTGAGAGACTAATGGTCACTAAGGAATAAGAATTGACACCTTATTACATGTCGCACAATTAATCCTCGTAAGTGACCGAGTAAGTGACCGAAGATGTGGCCTACCCTTACAATAATGTGTAACCTCTAAGTAAAAAAATTGAAACATGTTTTTCAACCTATTACACAATAGTGAGGCTAGTAGGCAACAATATGAAACCTAGACCTCATCTCCCTAATGGTACTCATGCCACATCTCATTATACAACCCTTTTCCCATGTGTAAGCTTAGTTGGCACATGTTTCTATATCTCTATAGACATATGGAGACACCATATCAAATAACAATGCCCACAGATCATGAATAAACAATAAGTAATGACATATACATGTCAATTATACATTACATGACCCATCCCATGTTTTCAAAAATAGATCACAAATAGCTCCCTTGTTGATATTTCATTCTCATTTCTTCTTTTCAACATTCGTGTTTGGTGGGTTTTTGCATGGGTGTGTTGTATTTCTACCCTGGGACTAACCAATGGGAGGTCACACAGTTTTCACCTACCATTAGCTTTCAAGAATTGGATTGGTTATTTTACAAGAAGGATTTCTTTGTCATTGCCTTGGCCCAAGAAGCAAGAATAAATACAACTAGATACTACATTATTGGTGTTCATTCAGCTATGCACGAGGCCACTTATTTTGACTCAATACAAAGTGCATATGCACTTGTGGTTCTTCATGTTTCACTTGGAAAACCATTAGTAGCATCATATAATATAATAAATTTCATCATTTCACAAGAATATCAAAGAATAAAACTTAACACACACACACACACATCAAATTAGATCAAAGGCCTAGATCACATTATCTATAAATGTATATGTCAACCAACTAGGTCATTCTTGTAACTGGAATGTCGTCAAATAATAACATCATATTAGTCAAATGAAGTCAAAGAAAAATAGGGCACTACATACACTCCCTCTTCACATAATATTTTCTCCAAGTTCTAAAAATAAATAAGGAAACTGATGACACATCTCAACCATTTCCTCCCAAATAGTTGAGATGGGACCATAACTATTCCACTAGACCTTTACTTGGTTGACCAAATGACACTGAAGCTGTCGAGTTCTCCTATCTAATATGTAGATCGATTTGGCCTTCAAGGTCCCCTATTTTGACATCTACAAATGACTCAAATCAATAACATGAGGAGGGTATAAATATAATGACACAAGGTAGACACACAAAAAACATGATGCATATGATCTAGAGATGATGGTAATGTAGGATGATAGGCAACCAATCCTAATTTTTCAGTGATCTTAAATGGACCCACATTGTTGGGTTGTTATATTCTTTGCAGTGAAATTCTAGTCGAGGTGGATTGACTGGGGGTAAAAGTTGAAGATCGAAGTGATCGACCAGAAAAATTCGAAGTCGAAGTGATCAAAAACATGTTGAAGAGGTCAACCAACAAGAGGAGTTCAGGAGGTCATGTGGAAACCAACTAAAGTTCGAATAGAGGTCGACTGGTAGTTGGTTGGTAATTTGACTGGTAATCAACTATAACAGAATCCCGATATTTACGGAAATTGTAGCCAATGATCTGTGCGGATCTATAACTGTTTTTTGGGCGCCATTATTTAGGGTTTTGCCTACTATAAATCCTATAAATAAGGTGTTTTGTAATTGTATTAAGTTGATGTTGTAGTTGATCTTCATGCTTATCTTTAGTAGAAGCTTGCTAGTCATGTAGATGTAAGCCGAATTGACTGCATGGTTGTTCTTGTGTAAAGCAAGAAGGTATGATGTTGATTGTGTATTAGGTGTAGACCAAGGCTAGACATGTAACCTTATAAATGAATAAGACAACAAGAGAGAAATATGCTCAAGGAATTATGGTTTTCCTGTTTGGGTTTCCAGGGTAAAATATTTGTGTACTGTGTGATTGCTTTGTCATTTATTTTCTAGCTTAAACATGTATTCCTCTCTTCTATAAGGTTTAATGTGGGATTCTATTTCACTAACATGTGGTATTAGAGCTTAGTTTGACAATATTGGATATGAGATAAAACCTAGCTATAGTAAGAGTTGAAAATCAAAGATCTTTAAAGTTGTGCTGAAAAGAACGACAAGTAGCTTGAGAATAGAGATCGAAAAATTCAATGGCGAGAATTTTGAGCTTTGGAATATTAAAATTGAAGATCTCCTTGTAGAACGAGAACAATGAGAAACAATATGTCTAGGTACCATTCCGACAGGTATGTCAAGGGTATAATGAGAGAAACTTGAAAGAAGGGCAATGAGTATGATTCGAATTTGTCTTGCAAATTCAGTGTTGTTGAATGTATCAAGTGAATATTCAACCAAGAAATTGTGGGACAAGTTGGGGAGCTTGTACCGGTCAAAATCCCTACTATATAAGTTGTTCCTTAGAAAGAAACTCTATCTTATAAGGATGAGTGATGGTAGTTCAGTAAATGAGCATTCAAATGTGTTCAATACTATAATAAGTCAGTTATCATTTGTAGATATCAAAATCACCAAGGAGGAGAAATGTATTAGCCTATTATGTTCTTTTCCAGACTCCTAGGATAAATTAGTCGTGGCTATAGGGAGTAATTCAACCACATCAGTGTTAGAATATGTGGTTGCATCTCTACTGTCAGAATAAATGAGATGAAAGAACATGGAAGGATTGACCAAAGATGCTTTAATGTTGATAGGTCGACTGATTGACAAAGATAAAGGCAAATTATCCGGTAGAAAGTCTAAGTTGAAGGGTAGATCTAAATCCCCTATTCAATCGACAAGAATATGATGGAAATGTGGTAAAGTTGGGCATTACAAATGGGATTTCAAGTCAAAGGCAATGAAATTCAGTACAAGATCCGATGAGAAGCAACCGACTGAGAGAAAGGCTACTCCAGATAAAGGAGGCGATGTGTATCTAGCGTCAACCAGTACACAGTCGGATCAAGATGTTTGGTTGATAAACTTAAGAGCATCCTATCATATGACACCTCACAGCGAATGGTTCTGTGAATACGAGAGATACGAAGGAGGATATGTGTTCTTGGGGGGTGACTTGACAACCAAAATTGTTGGACGGGGAAAAGACCGAATGATACTGCAAGATGGGAGGAGTAGAACCCTTCCAGGAGTGCTACATATTCTAGGTTTGGAAAGAAACCTGATATCTGCCAACAAGATGAGTGATGTAGGAGTGCACACTCTTTTTCAGAAGGATACATGCAAAATGGTCATGGGTGCAATGGTATTAATGAAAGTAGTTCAGATTGGAACCCTATACAAGTTGTTAGAGAATGTCGAATTGACTAGATGTAACAACATCGCTATACCTGAAGTCAACTTGACTTTGACTTGACTGGACTCATCTTGGACTTAGTCGATTCAAACCAACTCGACAAGTCTTTGTCAAGTCAACCTGACCATGTTATGGCATGAGAGGATGGGACACATTGGAGAAAAAAGACTTTGAGCTATGCACAATAAAGGTATGGTAGAAGGTTTTCCTTAATGTAATTTAGAAGTTGATTTTTGAGAACATTGCATATATGGAAAACAAAATCGCGTAGGTTCCCATTTGGAGCGACAAGGGCAAAGGGGATTCTAGAATTGGTTCACAATGATGTTATTGGGCTTGTTATAGTCCCTTCACTTGGTGGATCCCTGTATTATGTCTCTTTCATAGATGACTTTTACAGGAAGACATGGATATATTTCCTAAGGAATAAGTTATAGGTTTTTGAGAAATTCAAAGAGTTTAAATATCTTGTGGAAAACTAGACAAATAAGAATATCAAGGTGTTGAGAATTGACAATGGTGGTGAATTTTGTGGAAAGTATTTTGAGTAGTTCTTTAAGAAATGTGGCATAACCTGCCAAAATACCAATCACCATATACCCCAAAACAAAATGGAGTTGCAAAAAGAATGAGTAGAAGAATGATGGACAAAGCAAAGATCATGCTCAATGGTGCTATGATCACACAAGAATTCTGGGCAGAGGCAGTTGACACTGCAAAACATTGGTGAATATGTCTCCTTCGTCGGTGCTAGTTGACTCGACTCACATGAGGTTTGGTTTGGAAATAATCCATCACTTTTGCATCTCAAAGTATTTAGCTGTGATGCATTTTTCATGTTCTTAAGGAAAAGAGGAGCAAGCTAGACAAGAAGGCAGTCAAGTGTATTTTTATTTGATACAAAGTAGGAATGAAAGGATATAATCTCTGGGATCCTACATCAAGGAGAACAATGTATAGTCGAGATGTGGTCTTTAGAGAATTTGGAGGTAAGTTTGAGTTTGAAGTGGTTTAAACAGAGAAAAATCCAGAGAAGGTGAGGTTTGAATTGAGGAACAAAGAAGATGATTCAAATGAGTCGATTGAATCATATGAAGAGGTGGAACAATCAACCCTGGTTGTAAGGAGGTATGAACGAGTAACAAAACTAGTCAAAAGGTATAGTCCATCTGACTTCCGTTCCAAATTTGTGTTAACTTCCACCGACGAGGAGCCCAAGTTAGTCAGGGAGGCAGTCAACTCGACATAGGGTAGACTCTGGAAGGATGCCATGGCCGAAGGAATGGAATCCTTGCACAAGAATGAGATGTGGGACTTGGTCGAATTACGTGGTATAAGAAAACCCGTCGAGAGTAAGTGGGTATTTAAGAAAAAAATGAATGTGGCAGGTCAAGTCGAGAAATGCAAAGTTCGACTGGTAGAAAAAGGATATTCCCAAGTCAAAGGAGTCGACTTTGGTGAGATTTTTTTCCCCTGTTGCAAAATTAAATTCCATTAGAGTACTAATGTCTCTGGCTGCAACATTTTATCTTGAAATAGAGAAAATGGATGTAAAAACAACGTTTCTACATGGGGACCTGGAAGAAGGAATGTACATGAAACATCATGAAGGATTTGTAGTAAAGGGAAAGAAATAGAAAGTGTGAAAGTTGAAAATATCCCTTTATGGTCTAAAGAAATTACCAAGGATGTGGTACCAAAATTTTGACACATTCATCCTTAGTTTAGGATTTGTGAGAAGTAAAGATGATTATTGTGTATATTCCAAGGAAGAAGGTGGGACTTTCATATATGTAGCATTGTATGTCAACGACAAGTTGTTCATTGGAAACAACATGGACGTAATAAAGGACGTGAAGAAGAAACTATCCTCCAAGTTTGACATGAAGTATCTTGGTGCAACAAACTTCATTTTTGGAATGGAGATAAAGAGAGATCAGGCTGTTAGAAAGTTTTGGTTGAACCAGAGGAAATATATTGAAATAATCTTGAAGCATTTCAACATGCAGGATTGCAAGCCTATAAAGGTGCCAATTCCCGTGGGAGCAAGGCTAACTATTGAATAGTGTCCAAAGACACAGGAGGAAATAGAGGACATGACACGTGTTCCCTATGAAAGTGTCGTTGGTAGTCTAATGTCTGTGATGGTATGCACTCGGCCAAACATTTCCCATGTAGTGGGAGTGTTGAGTAGATACATGTCGACACCTGGAAAAGAGCACTAGACAACTGTCAAAAGAGTATTTAGGTATTTGTGTGGCAAAAATGATTATGCTATTTGCTACCAAGGGAAACCTGGAGTTGAAAATAAAGTAGATGTACATGGATTTGTCGATGCCGACTGGGCTAGAGATATGGATCGACAAAGGTCGACCCAATGGATATGTGTTCAAGATGTTTGATGGAGTAATCAACTAGATGAGTAAGCAACAGGTGGTCGTAGCCTTGTCAACAACAAAATTTGAACACATGGTAGCCACTCATGGAAGAAAAGAAACAATATGGCTACAATTACTATGTTCAAGGATCAAGTTTAAGCAGGGAAATATAAAGATAAATTGAGATAGTCAAAGCAAAATATTCCTGGAAAAGAACCTAGCTTATCATTCCAATACTAAGCATATTTATGTACAATACCATTTCGTGAGAGACACGGTGGAAAGCAAAAAGGTGTTGATGGAGAAAGTAGAGACATCAGAAAACATAATAGACTCTTTGACCAAGTTTGTGAGTGCTATGAAGTTCTCTTGGTGCAGAGAAGCAATGGGCATCACTGCCTTGGGTATGTGAACAAAATTTCAGGAAATTCCTATTTCAACAAAGAAAATAACAATTGGGAGAATGTTGGGTTGTTATATTATTTGCAGTGAAATTTTAGTCGAGGCGGATCAAATCGGGGTGAAAGTCGAAGGTCGAAGTGATTGCCCGGGTAAAGTTGAAGTCAAAGTGATCGAAAATAATTCGAAGAGGTCAATAGAAAAGAGGACATTAGGAGGTCATGTGGCAACCGACTAAAATTCGAATGGAGATCGATTGTAACAGAACCCTGAGATTCGTGAGATTTGTAGCCAATGATCTGCATGGATCTGTAACCATTTTTGGGCACCATTATTTAGAGTTTTCCTACTATAAATCCTATAAATAAGGCATGTTGTAATTATATTAAGTTGATGTTGTAATTTATCTTCATGCTTATCTTTAGCAGAAGGTTACTGGTCATGTAGATGTAAGTTGAATTGGCTGCAGGGTTGTTCTTGTGTAAAGCAAGAAGGTATGATGTCGATTGTGTCCTAGGTGTATACCAAGGTTAGACATGTAACCTTTTATTCAGAATGAATAAGACAAAAAGAGAGCAAGACGCTCAAGGAATGTTGGTTTTCCCATTTGGGTTTCCAGGGTAAAATCTCAGTGCACTGTGTGATTGTTTTGTCATTTATTTTCTAGCTTAAATTTGTCTTCCTCTCTTCTATAAGGTTTAACATGGAAGTCTATTTCCTAACACACATACCATTGTGACAACTTGGCTCCCTTGCCACTTCTATTGGTACACTTTTGCAATCTAACTCACAAATACACTTTGTCTCTTTTAAATTCTATCTAATATATGTGCATCCATGTAACGTTTATATATATTTTGAGCTTCTTTCAATATTTCCCATACTTTGTTCATTTGTTCTTCCATTTCTTGAATCATTTTAGGTACAATTAGAACTCGATGTTCAATTATGTCCCAACTAAGAGGAGTTCAACATGGCCCACCATACAAAAAATTGAAAGGTGTCGTCTTTATCGAACTCTAATAATGGTTATTATATGAAAATTCCACAAGAGGTAAATACTCTTCCCACTGATTATGTTTTTCCATTACATATACATCAAACATATCATCTAACACTTGATTTACTCTTTATATCTGTCCATCTATTTTAGGATGATATGCCATAATAAAATTAAGTTGTGTTCCCAAGGCTTCTTGGAAACTTGTGCAAAACCTTTCTATAAATACTGAAACTCTATCTAAAATGATCTTTTCCAAAATTCCATGCAATATTGCAATATCATTTATAAAAACTCTTGCTATTTCTAGTGCATGATAAGTTTTATTTACTGGAACAAAATGTGCACTCTTTGTCAAAGTATCCACTACTACTAATATTGAGTCATGCCTATATGATTTCATAGGAAATCCCACTATGAAATCTATAGAATCAGTTCCCATTTCAATTTAGGTGTTTCATATGGTTGCAATAATATTTCTAGTTTCTAGTATTCATCCTTTACTTGCTAGCATTCTAGACATATAGCCATGTAATATACTACATCCTTATTCATTCCACTCCAAAATAATAGTGGTTTTAGATCCATGTACATCTTTTCACTCTAGGATGAGCCATATATACTGGCTTATGTGCTTCCCTAAGCATCAAATTACAAATTTCCTCAATTGGAGGTACATAAATCCTTATGGAAAATCTCAATAATATGTCATAATCCAAAGTATATCCCTCATACATGGGAATTATCCTTACTTCATTTTCTAATTTTGTCTTTACTTCTGCATACCATGTGTCATTTTCTTGTAATTTCAATATATTTTCTCAGATTATTTTTTAAAGGTAACATTAAGAATATCTGAGGTCTTTTCCTCAATGCATTTTCTACCTTGTTTAACATTGCTTTCATATATGTTATGTTGAAATCATACTCACTTGATAATTCTAACCATCTTCTATATCTAGCATTCTAGTTACTTTGTGTAAATATATTTTGAAGTCCATTGTGGTTTATCTTCAATTCAAAATTTTATCCAACTAAGTAATGTCTCCAAAACCTTGGTACATGAAATACTACAACAAGTTCTAAGTCATGAATTACATAGTTCTCTTCACGAGGCCTCAGTTTTCTTGAAGCACAAGCAATCACCCCACCTTATTTTAATGGGACTACACTTAATCCTTCTTTTGAAGCTTTCCTAATCCTAATCCATATCTAGTACCTTTAGCATGGGAGTTGTCATCAACAACTATTTAAGCTTGTTGATTGCTTGTTCACACTACTTTGTCCATATAAATTTCTTATTTTGAAAAAACCTCTACAAATGTCCTGTAATAACCAACCAAGCCCATAAAACTAGATAATTCATATATGTTTGTAAGTGTTGGCCATTTCATAATAGCTTCTATGTTTGTTGGATCCACAAAAATTCCTTCCCTTGAAATGATGTGACCCAAATAATGAATCTCTAATTCAAAGAAAGAACACATAGAGAGTTTAGCATACATCTTATGCCCTCTCATAAATTACAATACTAGCCTTGAATGTTTTTTGTGCTCCTCTAGTGTCCTTGAATATGTCAAAATATCATCCAAAAAAACTTGCATGGACTTATCAAGTTTTTTTTGAAAAACCCCATTCATGAAAGTCATGAACACAACTGTCACATTTTTCAACCCAAATAGCACCACTACAAACTCATAATGGCAAAAAAATGTCTTAAATGTTGTTTTAGGAATGTCCTCTTCTCTAATTCTTAATTGATGATACGTTGAACTCATCGATCTTTGAAAATGTAGTTGACCCTTTTATTTGATCAAATAGATCATCAATCCTGGGAAATGGACATTGATTTTGTATGGTCACTTTGTTCAACTATTGATAGTTGATACAAATCCTCCATAATAATCCATGTTTCTTCTTTACGAAGATCATTGACACTCCCCACAGTGATATACTAGGATGAATAAATCCCAAATCTGACGATTCTTGGTGATGCATCGACAACTCTTGGAATTCCATGGTTGTCATGCAATAAGGAGTGTTCACAACAGGCTCAGTTCTTGGTTTGAGTTCAATCATGAACTTCAACTCCTAATTGATGGTAGTCCATGTAACTCTTCTGGAAACAAGTCAGAAAATTATGATAGTATAGGATGTTGAACTATGCTCACCATATCATGTTTCTTGTTCAAGGTTTCCATAACATATAAATTGAAACCCTTCTTAATAATTTTATTTATTTTAATCATCGAAATAAATCTTAAAAAGAAACCTCTATTAGCCCCTGCTGAAATTCTTTTGTATCACGAGTCATCTGTAAAATAAAACATTTTACCCTTATAGTCTAAAACCACCTCATGAGATTATAACTAGTCCATACCTATGATCATATCATATGATACCAAGGTAGTAGTTTAGAATGACACATGTATAACTATTGGAAATATTGTTGTCATTGATGTCAAAGATAGGGGGAGATTACAGATGTCCAATTGTTGGAAATATTATTTTTGGATTTTTGATGCTCAGTTTGGATACCTTATATTTGAAAGAAGTTTTACCCTATATACCTAGCTCAAATGGGATAATAGGTTATATGGTTGGAAATATTATTCCGAGACCTTTCCAACGATATATGGCATTCCCTCTAACTCCTGAGGAATGAGGAGATATGAATTTTTCTGTCTGACAACCCAGCAGGTCGACTCAACCAATATTTATAGGTCACCCCTAAAATTGAGCACAATAACACTATAAATATAGGGTTGATGTGTGCATTTGAAGAGTATCCAAGCAATATATCAATTCTGAGGTGCATAAAAGAGATTTGAAGTGCGCTAGATGAGATGGGGAGTCTTTTTGGGGTCTAAAGGCGTGCAAGAGGAGTTTTCTTGTTCTTAAGGTGCGCTATGACGAACTAAAGGTATGTGATGCTACAAAGTGTGTTGTTTTGAGGTTGTGATGTTGTAGTATTGGATCATATTCTAGGAATGGTGCTATGAGGATCGCTAGGGCATGAAGGCTAAATGTGACTAGGATTTGAAGCTATGTCTGAAGTATGAAGCATGCAAGTGAAGTCATAAGTACTCTGTGTATGAGGATATTATATTGGTGTCTATACATGTCTTACTGAGTTGGTTTTGAACCGAGGAGATTGGTGTCTCTAGTAGATTGGTGCCTATAGGTGATGTTGAGTTGACGCTTAGGTGAGGAGATCAGTGTCTCTAGTAGGTTGGTGTCTACAAGTGTTGTCGAGTTGGTGCTCAGGCGAAAGGATTGGTGTCTTGAGCAAGTTGGTGACTGCAAATATTGTAATAGTGGGTTGGCACCTACATCTTTTTGAGTTAGTGTCTCTAGTAGGTTGGTTCCTACAAGATTTGTAATAGTAGGTTGGTGCCTATAGACATTTATAAAGACACGTTTTATGGTTTTCTCCTGATTGGGTCTCCATGTTAAACTCAATGCATTGTGATTTGAGTTTATATGTGATTATTGTTTCTCAACTAATGAATGATTGATGAATGGTTAAATAAAGTAAAACATATATTATATTGATTTACCCCCCCTCTCAGTATAAGAATAAGTTCAACAATTGGTATTAGAGTAGGTTCCTTTAGAAATAGTCTAAACTCTAGAAGGTAGATCATTGGAGCACACATGACTAGTCAAGAAAGTTTCTTCACAAATAGGTGTCCATTGTTTGACTGAACAAACTATGAATTTTGGAGTATAAGAATGCATATTTATCTAATTGCTCTTCATTTTTATATTTGGAAATCAGTCGTGAATGGTTATATATCCCCAACAACTTCACCAACAGATGCGGTCGGGAAGAAGCCTAGTGAACATAATGCAAAATCCATGAATGCCATATTGTGTGGCTTATCAAATTCTAAGTTTGTCAAGGTGATGCATTGTGGATCGGAAAAATAAATTTGGGACAAACTTAAAAAAATATATGAAGGTGATGAAAAGGTGAAGAAGGAAAAGCTCCAAAATCATAGAAGACTATTCGAGAGTTTGAAAATGAAAGATGAAGAAAATGTTGCAGCCTATTTCCTTAAAGTGGATGAAATTGTCAACACTGTCATATGACTTGGTGAGAAGGTTGAAGAACCAAAGATTGTGAAAAAGGTGTTGAGATCTCTCCGCTTAAGATTTGATGCCAAGGTCTCTTCCATTGAAGAAATGAAGGATCTGGAGAAACTAACGATGGATGAGTTGCATGGGATTCTCACTGCATATGAGATGACGAAAGAAAAAGAAAATCCAGCACGGAAGGAAGCAACTTTTGAGGCATCAAAGAATACAAAAGGACATAAATTCTGTGATTGTTCTAGCCATGAATTAGATACAGAAGAAGCACAATTTGTGAGAAAGCTAAAAAGAGGATCTGGAAAATACAAAGGTAAGCTACCCTTCATATATTTTAATTGTGGTAGAGTAGGGAATTTTTCTGCTAAATTACCATATGCAAAAAAGGAAGAAAGTGATGATGAGGAAAATAATGTTAAAGAAGAACATAACAATAGAAGCAAACCTTATAGACACAAAAGAGGAAAACATACTAAGAATAATATTTTTTACTCTAGAGAGGACAATAACTCGTTTGAAGAAAGTGATGGATATGTTTATGATATTGACAAAGACAAATTCCTCTTTATAGACGTAGATAAATAGTCTATTGATAAAGAAAATGAAGACAATAAGAAATAAGAAGAAGAAGAAGAAGAAGAAGAAGAAGAAGAAGAAGAAGAAGAAGAAGAAGAAGAAGAAGACATTGATGGGAAGTGAATCTTGAATCATAACTCATTACTTCCTTAGAATAAATGGACAAACTCAGGGGAAGGAATAGAAAGCAGAAAGAGCAATTGTAGAAATATGAAGAGGAGGATCATGGTCTTGAATAAACAGAGAAGACAATTATCATCCTGAAGACCTACTAGAAAAGGAAAAAATGATAGAAGAAGTGGCGAGAATCCAGTTGAAAGAAAAGGAAGAAAATTGCAAGAATCTAGAAGCTGAAATAGTTTCCTTAAGAAAGGAACTAGAGAAAACAACTGATTAGTTGAATAGAATCTTGAAGTTTGGAAAGACTATTGAAATATTAAATAATATTCTTAGTTTCCAAAGGTCACCATTAATCAAGACAAGTCTTGGCTACAATGAAAAACAAAATATCCCTGAGGGAGATGCAAGGACGAAGGTCACAAAGCCATCATAAAAGGAAAATGAAGAAAAACCTAAAAGCTATGCCAATATTCTCAAAGGATCCATCAACAATGAAAGAAGTAGTAGGAAAGGCAATGATGACTAGCAAAAATATGATTCTTCCCACAAGAATGAGTTTAGAATAGTTGTTCCACCAAGAAGACCTTTCACAAACCGGTACCGAAATCTCTTTGTTGACTATTGTTTTTCTTGCAATAATTTTGGCCATAAAGAAATAGATTGTAGAGATTATGCAGGAAGTGACCATGTGAGATTTATAAACACAAGTTCTTATAAAACCACAAATAATTATTATGTAAGCAACAAAACCATAAGTTCTCACATGTTTTTTGATAGAAACTACAATTCATTTGATTTCCTACTTGATTACAAGGCTGACATAACACATGACTGTAGAAGCAACATAATAAAGATGGAAGAAGACGTTCTTGCCAAGCATAGAGAAGAATACACAAAGGTGTGGAAAAGGAAGCAAGAAGAACATTAGAAGGAATAATGCAGACTTGCACTTTATTCTCAAAATAAAGGGAACCAATGGGTACATTGACAGTGGATGTTCAAAACACATGATAGGGGACCAGACCAAGTTTCTCACCTTGAAGGAAGAAAAAGGAGGTAGTGTTACTTTTGGAGATAATGGCTCTGCAAAGATAGTTGGAAAAGGTACTATTGGTCTTGATAATGGAAAGACTAGGACAAAGAATTGCTTGTATGTTGAAGGGTTAAAGAATAATCTTCTAAGTGTCAGTCAAATGTGTGATCAAGGTTACAACCTCACATTTCATTCTAAAGGATGTGAGATAAGGAAAGCAACTTCAAGAAGATTAGTGGAAAATGAAAACAAAACCTTAAGTACATACTCGATGAAGTCAAAGAATAAAAATGTTGTATCGAACAGAAGCTGGGAGTGATATCCCTCTCATCTCTTCAGTAAAAGGAAGCACAAGATCAGGGGGAGCAACCCTTTTCTATTGTTGTCAAATAGGGAGAAGTTGCAGACAGATGAATATTTGTAGACACGAGGAAAGTTGCAGACATGGGAAGTATCATAATTGATTAAGGGTTTCCATCAATGAAAAAGGGGGAGATTGTTGGAAATATTATTGTCATTGATGTCAAAGACAAGGGGATATAACAAATGTCTAATATAAAGATTGTAAGATGGATATTGTTGGAAATATTGTTTTTGGAGTTTTTATGCTCAGTTTGGATACACTATATTTGAAGGCATTTATACCCTAGATACCTAGCTCAAATGGGAGCAGAAATTATTCTGAGATCTTTCCAATGGTATATGGAATTCCCTCTAACTCCTTAGGAATGAGGTGATATGAATTTTTATGTCCGACAACCCATCCATAAATTTTAGGTCGGCTCAACTAGTCTTAGAGGTCGACCCTAAAAGTGAGCACATAAATACTATAAATACATGATAGATATGCACATTTGAAGAGTATATAAGTAATATATTCGGTCTGAGGTGGGAAGAAGATATATGAGGTGCGCTAGAGGATTTGGGGAGTCATTTTTGGGTCTAAAGGTGTGAAAGAGGAGTTTTCTTGTTCTTTAGGTGTGCTATGAAGGACTAAAGGTCCGTGATGCTGCAAAGTGTGTTGTTTTGAGGTTGTGATGTTGCAGTCTGGGATCATATTTTGGGAATGATGCTATGAGGCTCTCTAGGACATGAAGGTTGAATGTGACTAGGATTTCAAGCTATGTTTGAAGTATGAAGCATGCAGGTGAAGTTAGAAGTACTCTGTGTATGAGGATCTTATATTAGTTTCTATACATGTCTTACTGAGTTGGTGCTTAGCCAAGGATATTGGTGTCCTAGTAGGTTGTTGCCTACAAGTGCTGATGAGTTCGTGCTCAGGTGACGATATTGGTGTCTCTAATAGGTTGGTGCCTACAAGTGCTACTGGGTTGGTGCTCAGGTGAGGGGATTAGTATCTCCAACAAGTTGGTGCCTGTAAATATTATAACAATGGTTGGTTCCTACATCTTGCTGAGTTTGTGCTCAGTTAAGGAGATTGGTGTCTCCAGTAGGTTGGTGCCTATAGACATTTATAAAGATAAGTTTTATGGTTTTTTCCTGATTGGGTTTCCATGTTAAACTTAATGCATTGTGATTTGAGTTTATATGTGATTATTGTTTCTCAACTAATGAATGATTGATGAATGGTTAAATAAAGTAAAAAGTATCTTATACTGATTCACCCCCCCCTCTCAGTATAAGCATAAGTTCAACAATAACATAACCCAATATTATCTTCGTATTTTTTTAACTAATTTCCCTACTCCTTGTTTAACACTAGAATCTATTTTGACCTGATTAACATCCTCTTGACTGCTTTCCATAATCCCACATATAGATAATACATTATATGAATCTCTCTTGTATATATCACTAATGAAATACATATACTACTAATCTTACCTATAGTCTTGAGTACCATTGACTTACACTCAACCTAGTGAATTTTCACCACTACATGAATCTTGTGGGATTTACCTAAATCACCACCAGTGGTTTGGCTCTACCCCTAACTAGCTACTCTCACTACCTATGGGAAATCCCTCTATAAATGTGGCTCTCCAAATGCCCATTACCCTGTCTTTGGATTTTTTATCTGACTCCCAGAGTCCCAAACTATGTAAATGTAGACCCACTATTCTGTTAACTCTGTTATGGTCTAGCACCACCTTACTGCATTAGTGGCCTATGTGGTGGCCTCAGACCTCCTGATTGACATTTTTGGGTTTTTATGACATGGCTCCTTAAATAATCCTTACACCCTATCATTATTCTATATGTGCTAATTGACTGAGAACTCTATCTATTTTCTCTTGAACCTAAAGGTCTAGATGGTCTCAACTAAACACCTCCCACGAGTTCCTCCTTGGATATGATATCCCTATGAACTACCTCATGCAAATTACATTCCATAATTATACATAATTTGATCTGATGTTATAGTTTATCATGTAGACAAACTTGTTGACCCATAACTTCTGTGTGTTTAGTGCAATACATACCTTAAAAGTTCCATGAATCTAGTTTGATACTTTGGCATTGACCTATTATCTCGTCTTAGGGAGTTTAAATCATTCAATTTTCTTTTAATGAACTCCTTAAAGAGGTATATTTCTCTAAAATTCTCCTCAAACAATTCCCATGCTATCTTATATATGTCCATACCTAGCTATGGTAATAAGGTTTTCCACCACAATAGTGTACTTCCTTTTAGTTGTAAGACACCCACACACACCTTGAAATTAGAAGTATAATATTTTAGTGCAAAAATCATGGACATATTCTCAAGCCATGCTTCAACTACTTATTCATCAATGGAGCCCCAAAATTTTGAAAACTACTTTTTTCTACTTCTCATTAACCATAAACATTATGATGGTTTACCAACCCATCTCCAAGAGTGAAAGCACCAATTTCCTCCTGGTTCAATATGTTATTCAATGCATCATACATTCTTTAAAATTACTACATCATTGACACAATCTCACCCACAAGTACATTGACTTGAGCTCTAGCAGGAGATGGCGAAGGTCATGCACCATGGCCTCCTGTTGCCTGACTTCCACCTCTTCCTCTTATTCTATCCATTTCTTCCCTTCCATGCATGGACATAAAATTTCAAGTTTCAAACAACTAATAAGAACAAAATTATAGTAAAGTGGAATTAATAATTCAACACAGATTTTACTAATCAAGAGGGTCCATAGGTGCTAGTGTATGTAATCCCACTTTGATACCATCTGTAACGCCCATTTGGGATGTTAATCTAAAAGAAAGCACACAACTTGCAAGAGTATATATATATATATATATATATAAATAAGATTAACAACATAAGATATGACCTATACAATTGAAATTCACTCTCCATGTATGTAGATATATTCAATACATAAATAAAGTGTATTTCAATAATAACTTATCAATTTGACCCCTTGGTCGCATAATCCACTCGTAAACTCCATGATGTTTAATAATAATTCAAGTACAAGATTGATTTCAAATGTCACTTCTTTTTTGATACAATGCTATGTATGATTATATATTCTCAAATCCAAAGTACTAGCACTTATGCTTATCAATAAATTAACTACATGCACATTTCCATTACAACTAAGGAATAAGTAACAAGTAGCAAAGCTGACTCAATTACTAATTTAATCAAGATAAATATTAAGACCACAATGATTAGGCCTCTACTAATCATTCAATGGTTCACAATTTCCTTCTACAACAATAATACAATTTTCTCCATACGACACTAACAATCCCTTTTTCAATAAGCAAGAATACTTGTTGTCAATATATATACACTTCCTTAGATATGAACAAAGATAACTAAAAGCAATTATTTTTTAGATCACTAGGAATCTATTTGCCACACTAATTTTCCAATTCAAAATACCCAATCTCAAGAGTACATATCAACCCCAATAACATTCAACTAAAACTGTTACGAGGAAAATCTCTCTATGGCTAGGTTAAACCACAACAGACGGAAATGACTGCAGAAAACAACTCTCTTCTCAAGTATGCTATGTAAACAAATATGCTAGCAAGACAAGATAAAAAGGCCTACCTCGTCCATACGTTCGATGAAGTCCACCATTGAGCACTCGAACCAAAGCGATATACCTGCAACTAGTCCTCAACAACCATGAAAAGCAAGCATATGGTGATATTATATGATGTTAGCACATTCAATAGCATAATCCATTAATAAACATGACAAATGCGCCCATGGAATAATAATTCAAGTATTTGCAAGATATCAATTAGACGGGAAAAGAGTATTTCTATTAATATATGATCAACAGAAGTGAAAATGTTACAGACTTCTGTGTCGGCACGGTTCAGAACTGAGAATCTAAGTTCCTTCCAGTTGGGCCTCCACCACTTCAATCCTCCACCAAAGGTAAGCTCATAAAAGAGAAGCAATGAGGTTCTCAATCAATAAGGGAAGAGCTTGGGGAATTAACACTGTGTTCAGACTGAAAGGACAGAGGGATGTGGACTTAATATGAAGTAAATAATTTCTCTAGAGTAACTTTGCTCTCAAAGTTGAATTCTCTCCATCTCCATAGCTCGGAATTGGCCAATTTATAGCCTTCAAATGGAACTAAAGGACCAAGTCAGAACATTTCCAGTACATGGAAGGCCAAGGATCATAGATCTCCTGTTGTGACATGGAAACCTGACATTAATTTTCATTTTCTGGCACAAATCTCGATGTACGCGGGCTGTAGTGGTGCAACCTGCGCATACGCATGTTGTATAGTAGGCAAGATACGTATATGTGGAAAAATATGTATTTTTAGCTCTGGATTTTACAAACAAGGATGATAAGTCTCCATAGGGAAATGGAAAAAGGCCTTTTGTGCAAGATTGCACAGGGTGAGGAAAATCTTGCTATAACAGATGCCCCCTAATGTGTGAGGTCAGAGGAGTACCTGCGATGGCCGAAATGCATTATAAAAAACCCAGAAGTGGAGTGATGGGGAACCAACTGGAAGAACTAGTTGCTCATTACATTCTATACTGACTTTGCATACATGGATGAAAATAGAATTACACTACAGATCCATGTGAAAATATACCAAACAACTGTCCGTGGCCATGAATAAGAAAATACGAATGCAGTCACATGCCAAAAGTTGTCATAGTAACAAACAAGGCCCAGTAGAACCAATCTCAAAATCAATCTGAAGATATCTGTATACAATGGAGTACAATATGATCTCCCATGATCACTAAAGTCATATAGGTTCTGGTCCAATGAAAAGGAAGCAACAACTCAGGAAATCTGTGGCCACATATTGATGTCTTCAAGTCTTCTACATAATACACCAAGGGTGCAAGTCTACATTATGTGAATAAAGGAGTTGAGGTCGAACACAATGAGACATCGTTTGATTACCAGTCATTGATGTATATCGTTAACAAACGCGAGACAACCTACCGATGATGAAAGTAGGTATCAAGGCACCGAGTACATTCTTACAAGTGTGAATAAAGGAGTCGGTGTCGAACACCTGAAGAATCCATCGATCAGGAGACATTGATGTATTCCCGACTGTCAATGGTGAGAGAACCTGCCATTAATGAATGCAAGCCTCAAGGTACTCATAAGACTCTAAGTCCCATTTCCAAAATAGATGAGCTGAAGTTGATGGAAGGAGACCCGTCGAAAGGAGAGCATTAAGGCATCTCTCATCGGTCAACACGAGGTACAAAGCAGGAGCTTCATGATTTGGAGGAAATCGGATGAAGAACATGTTCACGAACCAATGAATTTGTGCGTCTTTCACGTGTGCCAAGTGCAAGCGGTACACGAAAAAGACCCTCTGAATAGCAACCAATGAGGAAAACTGCTGACAAAGGCGAGGAAACCACCAATAAGGCTAATGGCATCCAAGACACTGCACAAATCCCAATGTGTGAATAGATGTCTTGCCGTCGAACACAAGGGAAACCACCCAGTCAACGACCAATGATGAAATGTTGACTATTGGGTTCAAGTTTACCTACTGATGATGAAAGTAGGACTAGGGTGCGTGATAGGACTACAATATCATGTGATTCTGAGACAAAATGAGGGTATGGCCGACATGCAAAGTCAAGAGTTCTGAGGAGTGGCCAACACAGGTTGATAAAATTCCTTTGAACAAGAGCATGAGACATATGGAAGACTCCGACAACATAGACGCAATGATGAAACCATGAGATGCAGGAGGCATCAATGAAATTCTCTATAGGGACTGGAAGAGGGCCTTCTGTGTAAGATTGCATAGGGTGAGGCAAATCTTGATATAACAAAAACATAAATCAATGTTAGGGACCTAACCTCCCTAACCCCTCACATAGGTAGAATAATATATTTTCCATGTAATAGAGGCCGACATTAGTTAATAAGGCCTATTTAAAAAATGTGAACAAGTCAATGTAAGAAGACCTAATAGAATCTTTCGCTTCTAGAAAGATATTTCTCTAGAATGTTATTTAGAAGATAGAATTAGTATAAATAAGAGTAGGAGCCATGAGAAAGCCTTGTCTTGAGAATTATTGTAATAGAGCATTGTTATGTTGGAGGTTTCCCCCTCAAAGAGGCAAGTGAACATTGATTTCTATCAATAAATGTATCATTTTTGGTATTGTGGTTCTCTACATTTTGTTGTTCCACTAGTATTTTCTGCAGTATTTCTGTTTTCCACTTATTATAATAGATTTGGTACCTAACAAGAGGTATCATAGCACTTTCCTCTGCGAAAACTGTGGGAATTTTTTTCCAGGGTAGAGATGTGTATTGTCGGTGTCTTTAAAGCACAAAGATCTGTCGCTCAATGGGTAAAATTGCAGTGGGGAAGATTGCACACAGGAAATAAAAATGGTTTCATGGGGTTACTTAGAAGCAAACGTTTCACCTTGTTGGAAACCTTTGTAACCCCTATTGGTACCCGTCGAGTAGTACTGCATCAGAAAAAATATGTACAAGACCATCACTCCCACATACCATCAGGTATATCGAGAGTCTCCTAGGTCTCCTGAAACCATCCCTATATTAGTCGATCGACCGGTATATCGTTGTAGTGACACCGAGAACAAAACTCGGGAATATACTCTCTAGTACCTGGGTAATAGGGTAGTACGACTAAGGCTACGGTCGAGCCAATTTAGTTGGTGCCCTGAGAAATTGGGTTGAGTACTACTATTTGACCTTACACATATATCAAAGAGATATAGCACAGGAAAAACCCTTATCTATAGGAATGTTGAAAACCCTAACCCTTGGGAAATAAACAAAATAGAAAAGGAGCAAATGAGATTTATTGCCGCGCAACCCTGTCTCCCGCAGTCTAGTTGCGAAACTCCTACAAACTTTTTCTTGCTAACAATTTGGGCACTTCATCACTGCAGTATTCTTCAGACCAAAGTATAACTCTGCAGGAGTTAAAAAAAAGGAGTATAGTGGTCCCACCATCACCCTTATTAGGGACCTATTCCATTGGATTCCTCTCTTCTCTCTAATCACAATGGTACCTATAATTTTTAAGCCTTTTTTTACATGGACCCAACCCCCTTCTCGACACCCTTATTTGCAACATATCCCATTAGTTCCCCTTTTTTCCTCGATCACCATGGTTCCTATCACTTATAAGCCTTTTTTTTATGTGGTCCCATCCACCTTTCCAAAAACCCTTATTTGACACCTATCCCTTTGGATTTCCCTTTTTGCCTTGATTGATGTGATATATATCTCATATACGCCTTTTTTCAGTGGACCCACATTCCAGGCACCCCAACTTTCCACATGGCCAACACTTGCAGCCAAGAATTGCAGGATGAAATTGCCAAGAACAAAGCCTTGTTTGACCGTTTTGAGGCACAAGTCCAGATCGATTTTTCCAAAGTTGATGACCGATTTAACCAATTAGAGGGAAAATTGGAAAACAAATTTGACACCCTCAATGTCGCTCTCAACTAGTTGCTGAATCGATCCTAGGACCCCCTCTTTCCTAAACAAACCTCCCAAGTAGATGGTGTTGACTCCTTCCATAGTATGGCCTTTCATTCAAACCCCTTTCATTGTGACCCATGTCTTCAC
>JASDQU010738215.1:163126-199656 GCA_032191745.1 Picea mariana | reverse complement strand
ATATCAGCGGCATAAAGAAGAAGATTGATGACTATACTAGTGAGAGTAGGGCTGAAACAACATGCCTTTTCCAAGCAATCTTCTAACTTGTCAATGTATATGCCAAAAAGGGTAAGGGACAATGGACAACCTTGTTTGACTCCGATATTGCAGTTAATATCTTTTGACCAGCCCTCAATGTTTTTAAACTTAACAATAACGTTCTCATACATCCTTATTGCAACAACCCTCAACTCGAGAGGCACTTTTATCTCTTCCAACCTATTCCAAAGGTTTTTCCTAGGAACCATGTCAAAAGTTGTTCTAAAGTCAACAAAACAACAAAAAAGATTGGTTTTAGTATTGCGGAACTCCTTTGCAATGATCCTAAAGGTAACAAGATGGTACACAATTGAATGATATCTCCTAAACCCAGCTTGGCCTTTAGCTCTCTTACCGTGATTTTCTAGCCAAAGACTACGCTTCTTTTCCAAAATAATTCCATAAAGCTTGGCTAAAATTGGGCTAATCATAATGGTACTATAATTAGAGGGTTTCTATCCCCATTTTTAAAAATAGGAACAATGAGGCTTTGCATCCAATGTTTAGGGAAGCCCTGCTTGACTGCTAAATTGAAGAGCTTGTGTATGTGAGGGATAAGGATAGGCCCTCCGATTTTAAAAATTTCAGCTTGGTAGCCTTCAATGTCCTTAGATTTCCCATTTGCAAGCTGCTTAACCTCGAACTCTATGTCAACTAAAGAAAAAACTTCTTCCTTTGTAGGGACAATAGGAATGGTGTCCATGGCATTAGGGAACTCGTAAAGACTTTTAAGGTAGGAATTCTAGTCCCTTAAGGGAATCCTATTATTTTCTTTAGTATTGCGATTTAGAATTTGGCTCCATAACTTCTTAGGATCCAACTTGTATAGTTGTGAAAGTTTCTCTTGCCTTTTATTGATACAATACTTTTTTCCCTTTTAATTAGGGCTTTGTACGTATTGATCTTATCGAGTTTTAAGGACTCATTAGAAGCATCCCTAATGGCTTTCCTAGAAATTTTACATTCCTTATCATACCAAGGGTTGGTCATTCTATTATTCTTTTTATAGGAGACCTCGAAAGAGAACTTGTTAATAGAAGTGGAAAGGGTAGTTGTAAAATTATGATAGAGTTCTTTAATGTTGTCCTTATAAGTTAGGAGATTTAATTTACTATTTAAATCATTTAAGAAAATGTCAACTTTACTTTTGTCAAAGCGCAAATCCCTTTGATTATCATAATTCTCTTCAATGGCGCTCTTGTGCATAGAAAAGTTTAGAGTTAGGGTTAAAGGTTTATGGTCAGAGTCGGGCTCATGGTCATTTAAAAGGTCAAAAGTTGCTATTTGGTTGGAAACGTGGATATCAAATATCACATAATTTATGACACTACTACCTAGCCCATGAATACAAGTCATCTGGTTGGAGTTTCACCACTTCATTACTCCATTGCAAATTATTAGGTCTTGAGAGTTGCAGAGCTTGACCAGCTTGGTACCAAACAAATTCTCAATTAGGTCTTCAAAGCTTCTTTTGTAGCTATTAGATAAAACAAGGTCCTCATCTATCCATAAAAGATTATGGTTGGAATCAATACTTAAAAGAGTAGTTTGTTTAGTTGCAGTCCTAACATTAAAGTCTCATAGCAGGAGGATAATACCTTCATTTTTCAAACTATAAATATCTTCTTCTAAATTATTGTAGGGACAATTGTTATCTAGATTCTTTTTCTTATAAAAAGTAGAATTAATAGGTGCAAAATAACAAATTGCTATATACATCTTCTTAGCATTGGTGTCTGAAATTTCTATCCAAATGTATTGATTGAGAGGGTCAATCTTATAAATTTGAATGTGAGGATAAACACTCTTTCTAATATAACAAGCTATGCCTCCTATCCCTCTATGGTGGGATTTTTTGTTCCATGCCGACCACAAGACAATCCTTCTATGTTAGAGACCTTAGACTCCTCATGCTCCCAAGTTTCAACTAGACAAATAATATCAATATCACTCGGGATCCAACTTATCATAGGACCTTTGCGCCATGGAAAGCCACGACAGTTCCAAAAGAGGATCTCGAGTGTCCCAAATTCCTATTTATTATTATCCTTCTGGTCTCTATCCCTAACAATAGCTTTTCGATTTCTAATTATTTCCCATTTTCCTTCTTTCGTGGCTTCTTTTACATTTTGAACTTCCTTCCTTAATTCAACTTGGTGTTCGGGAATGAGGTCTTCATTTATAAATATTCTTGACCCTTTTAATCTCAGATATTTCTTCATTTATAAATATTCTTGACCCTTTTAATCTCAGATATTTACTAAGTATGCTATATTTTTGGTCATTACAACTTACTTTGACATGGATGTCATTACAACTTACTTTGACATGGATCAACCTATTTTCGTGATCAATTATTTTTCCTAGCCTCTTTGCTTCTATGAGTTAAGTTGTATCAATTTGTGATTTATTATTTAATTCTTCTTTTACTATTGTCAGTGTATCCTCCTCTTGTTGTTCTTTTATACCAAAAATTACGAGGTTCAAGGCTCTTTTGTTATGCTCATGGTCTAGTTCGATTAGCTTATTCATTTCCTCTTTGATGGGTTTGATATCTAATTTGTTTTCCATATTACTGAGGGTCAAATTGTTGGTTAGTTTTTCTTCTATCTCTTTAATCCTATCTCTCAAGTTGTGATTTTCTTCAACCTCTCCTTCTTGGGTTGATTGTTTATGTTTTTCCATTTCTTGAATCATATCCTCCATTGTCTGCAATTCACTCTTGAATCCTAAGAATCTATCATCTATTTGAGTTTAAATGGTATCTTTAATTTTTTTTTTTATCAATCATTACCTCTAGCTCTATTTGGAGTTTTACGTCTCTTTCTTCACTCTTTTTTTCTAATGATTCTAACTCTATTTGGATTTTGACATCTCTGTCTTCTCTCCTTTTTTCTACTGATTCCATATAATCGTAAAGGATCTCTAAGGTGATTTTGGGGGCCCTCCCCCTGTTACGCTGAGTTTTTGGAATAGGTGGTGGAGTGCTCATATTGAAAATAAGAGAAAAAATGTAACAATTATTATTTTGGATCGACTTTAAAAATGGATTTTTTTTTTAATTGATAATAATGATATTAATTATTATCTCTCAAATCAACTTTTACTTATGAAACTTAAAATAAAAAATATTTAAATCTCTTTATTATAAATATATTTTAAATTAAAATTGAATCAAAGTAAAATGTGACTCACTTCATTTCACATGTCCAATTGCTCAACCAGTTGAAGAAGCCAATAATAATAATAATATTTTAATATAAAATTTTATTTGATAATTTTAATATTTTCATTAATAATTAATACGATAATAATGTTTTAATATAAAATTTTATTTTATAATAATAATTATTATATTTAATATAAATTATTATAAATAATTATAAATATACATATATATTTTGAATTGGAATTTAAAAATAGTTTTGTTTAATTTATTTGAACTTAATAATATGTTTGAGTACATTACATGTTTAATTTGTTCAGGTCACAAGTTGTGAATTTGGAGGATGGTAGAGTATTTACACCTTGGTAAATCAAGCATTCAAATTATTACAACGTTCTTTGTCTTATAAGTAATGTGGGGATCAACATACATCAATTTCGTGATGTTTATTTATAAAGTTTAAGTACAACATTAATTGAAATGTACAACACTCAACCACCATATCCAAGTTGTCTTATAAACAAAGTGAGGATCAACATACATCAATTTTGAAATATTTATTTATAAAGTTTAAATACACCATTAATTGAAATGTACAACACTCAACCACCATATCCAAGAGAATGTACAACACTCAACCGCCATATCCAAGAAAATGTACAACACTCAACCACCATATCCAAGAAACAATGCTAATAATCAAATTTGCATTGCATCCAATATAATTAGAAAAACAACAAAATATGTTCTTGGTGATATTGAGTTAGGTAATATGTGAGTTACCACTTGCAATTGATAATAAAACAAAACTAAAATAAGTATACTATTATAACTAAATTATATGTGAAGTAATAAATATTACTAATTCATATTTACATAATAATTTATAAGATTTTCAAAATTAAATTATTTAATAACTAAATTATATATAAAGTAATAAATATTATTAATTCATATTTACATAATAATTTATAAGATTGTCAAAATTAAATTATTCAAAATTGCTAGTAGAATTTATAGAAAAAAACAACTTATTAGAGAAGAATAATCACATAAAGTGCCTTTATGTTTTGAGCCAAAACTCAAATTTTCTTCACAAATATTGAGATAGTCACCTACAAGAATTGCACATAACCTTTGTATGGGTAAACCAATGCACTAAGAGAAACATACTTAGGGAAATGTGTGTGACATGTGTATGGCTAGCACAAATGCATGCAAGGCCCACACCATCATAGGGTGCACACACCTCATTCAATTTTAAATGATAAAATAAAATTCATATACCAAATAATACTTTTTTCCCAATGTATTTATATATACAAATACATATAAACTTATTTTTAAACTCGAGAGTGAAACCCAGTTACCTCAAAGTCTTTAAGTATTTTGTACTAAAAACTAGGCATAACCTCTACACTACAACTCTTCAAGTGCATGATATCAATGGTTCCATGATAATACATTCCCTTCAAATACTACCTACAATGTGCTATGTTCAAAATTTGAAAAAAAAAAAAATTTATGGTAAAAATTCTTAATTATATAAAATTCCAAATATAGTCGAAATTTCTTACAACTTAAAATTCCCACTAAATTTAAAAGTATTTTTTAACAAATAAAAAAACAATATAAATATTTTTACCAAATAAAAAACAATATAAATACATTTTTTTTTTGATAAAATAATGATTTAAAAAATATTTACCTAAATACCTTGTAAAAGGATTCAATACTTTATTTTTTAATATTTATCTATGAAGATTAATAACATTATTATTCTTTTAATATTTAACCGGCCATCAATAACATGTAGACACCTCTAAACATCATGTAAACCCATTCAATACTTTATTCTTTTAATATTTACCTATGACCACCAATAACATAATAATAATTGACCATAGTTTCTTATGACCATTGTTTCTTATGGTTTATTGCCATTACCATATTGATCCTCTAATCCACTAGCCTACCAACCTCTTAAACCACCATATTAACAACGAAAAGATACCCCTATGCCAAGGCTGAGATCATAGAAAAGTGGAAGGTGTAATTAGTGTAAATAAAGAAATATACAGTAGACTCCTACCCTTAAAATCCCATGCCATAGACTCCTACCATTAAAATCCCATGTTATTGACATGTGATGGGGGCAAGGAAGAAATAAAAGGAAAAAATGAGCTGGGGCATGTACTATGGGGTGTGGATACTAAGTGGACCCTACATTATAGCAATAACATGTGAACAAAAACATATTAAGTAAGTTCATGAATAAAAGAGTTACATGTATTAAGGATGAAGAGAAAAGAACAATCCATCTCGTCTATAGCTATGACATCAAGTGATATTCATCTATCACGAGAATGGGTTCCAGTTTAACACCTTGCGGGTAGAGAAGTCACATTCTCTATAATAGAAAGTTTGTGGTTGTTTGGATTTTAGGAAGTTGAGACGACTTAAACCAACATAAAGGTGTAATAAGTCATTTTTTTCCATCTAGTGCCTTCTGTACATGTGAATTATTGGTTGCTATTATCATTGTGTGTGTTGTCTTTTGTTGGACTGTAACATCCAGTTTCACTGATCACATTTTACATTGACTTATTCTTTGAGGACACTTGCGAGCAAGTGATCTGGTTATGGTACATTATGATTCTACTTGATTATGAGTTATATTATGATGTCATTGTGATTTATATGCTAATTTCTAGATGTATATATATTGGCAGGTATTGTTGATGAGTTCTCCTGAGTGTGCAATATACATGATAGGTTGAGGATACCGATGGCATCAACGAACTTCCTTGGACTCCAGATTGATTCAAGGAGTGGATTTGTATTTTGGTTTGAGTATTTGATTTATATGCATGTGATATATGACGATTCAATATGGATATTATGTATATGGATTATTGACATTGTTCTTGTTAGCAGATGTAGGCTTGGTGATGCTTGCTAATCCGACTCACATATGGAGCAAATGGGTCATACAAAGAAACCAAACAAATGAGGGAGAGGTATGGCAACGCCCCTGTCACAGCCTACTAGCACTCCCGCCGTGACCTCAACTATAGGTTAACGATTACCTAGTTCGATAGGTCCATGATGCGATGAGGGAAATCTGAGACAGTCGCTCACGAAGAATTACAAGGGGCACACAATAATGCATAATCTTTATTCCTTATAAAACCCTTAATCTCTCACAAGCTCGACCAAGTGGAGTGTTGACTCCAAGTGTCGGACAAACTTCCAAACTAGTCAATGGTGAGTGGCACCCTTGGAGCACGGAGGTGTGTCTTGAAGGGCACGTCGCGTAATCAAATATTGAGTCAACAAAAATCTAGAAGGCCTAGAAAGTAAAATAAAATACTTAGACATTGTTAGAAAGAGCATGCAATTAATTATTAAAATATGAACTAGAAAAACTAGCAAAGAGTCCAAGTCTAAATAAGTGACTAATTAAAATATTCGATAAGTTAAGGGTATTGAGATATAATAAACTCTAGAAAAAGGAGGAATAAGAATTAAAGGTTCGGTAGATGCACATGTGTGCATGAAAATAATAAAAGAGATTTTTAAATAAAAATAAATTAAAACATGAGAGAATATGTGGTTCACATAGAGTGGCATCTTGAGTCAATCTACCACTAATCATAACTAAAAGAAGACTCTTAATCCAACTCAAACTGAAATTTAGTTAGGGGACACAAAATAATGCGGGATTGGGGAACTAAGATACAACTAAGAGGAAAAATATGAACAAATTGGGGAGTGTGAGGGAAAATGTCTATTTAAATAAAATAAAAAGATAATTTACATGTGCAACTTTGGGAGAGTGTGACAAGTGGTGTGGGTGAATAATCATTAATTAAATTATTAAAAATTGTTTATTGTGCATGAGCGGATATGTGTCATTGAGAATTTTCCTATAAAATAAATGGAGAGGAAGGGAGAGGGGATCTCAGTTTTGAAAGTATTGTTATGCTGCCAAAATTTTTCTTGACTAGTTTACTTTTGGAGAGTTGGGTTACAAACTGTGTAAAAGGTGGAAGCCTCACCTTGCAAGGGCAAGTTTGTGCTATTGAATTTCTGGTTTTTGTGTGTGCCCCCCTTGCATCTCGGAGGGCTAAGATAGAAAAAGAGTACCTCTAATGTTAGTTGGAGGTACGGGTGAAGTATTTGGATTAGCAGGTCGAAGGAAAGGACTCACGTAAGATTTCAGGTCGAAGGAAAGGACTCACGTAAGATTTCAAGTTGAATATCACTCTCAAACTTCCGGTTACGGTATTGTTAATTTGAGTTATTCTCTAGTTGATGTATTTCATTGCACAATTGTAAATCAGGAAGAATAATGTATCTAATCAGTATGATAACAAATGTGAATATTTGTTGGTTTATTATTATTATACCCATCTTAAATTCCTGTTGACGTGAGCATTGCTAATTTTTATGCTAGAGATCATATATGTACATATATCCAATATCACTTGCTCTGTCGAATACATTTTCTGAATGTTGTATGCATTTTTTATATGTATAAATGAATAAAATATGCTCTGTCCACTGCAAATTGTGAATATATATTTATGCCATCTTTAGTTAAAAAAAAATCATATCAATTTGAATGTTCATTAGGTTTTTGACCACTTATTATTTACCCTTTAAAAAAAAAAGTTTACATTTATTT
This sequence comes from Picea mariana, assembly GCA_032191745.1. Lineage (NCBI taxonomy): Eukaryota > Viridiplantae > Streptophyta > Pinopsida > Pinales > Pinaceae > Picea > Picea mariana. The sequence continues at coordinate 191,719 of JASDQU010738215.1, read as the reverse complement.
GTGAATCGAAAACATGGGCACAACTCAAACATGGGCGCAACTCAAGGATCAGATACTTAGAATCAATTTGACTTAATTTATAAACGGTTAATACCGCTACAATTTCATTCACAAATTGTTGGATTATTTTAATAACCGTATTATCAGTAGCTATAGTCTTAAGATCTCAATAATAATGAGAGTCTATTGATGAATTATTGCATAATGATTTAGTCTTAATAGTCTTACCATTGTTTTGTTTTATCGTCATTTAAATAGTAAAGATTCCATCATGCACAATTACATGATAAACATAATGTTAGTTTTATCAGTGATTTTTTGTCATCATTAATTAGTGATATTTGACTTGAGAAAATACATAGTAAGCATAATATAGCATTTCATAGGTTGCGCAACTTAAACAAAGTAGTCAAGATGATGTTGGAGTACTTGATCCTAAAAAAATAAAAACAAAAAATCCTTAGAACCTTTTTGTTCCATCAAGAAGCTCCTAAAAATTGATATTGAAATTGAATAAGTCAGGATTCAATCGTATACATCTTCTAATGGATCAACAGGTGACCATTGATTGGAAGTTGTGATTTTAAATCCTTAGTTTGGTCGTAACGCCATGTTAAATAAGTGGAGTTTGAGTGTACAATTATTTATGTCTATTCATGATTAGAATCACCACGATTCTTTAGGTTTTTAGTTATTAACTTCTTCGACTAATTATATTAATTGAAATTTTATCTTTCTCTCTTGAATTTTAAAACAAGGAAATGCACAGTTTTCACAAATTCCCTTACATATTAAAGTCAACAGGTCATACTTTTTAGAAGATGTTTACTCTTACCATAGTGCACGAATTGTAAGGTAAATTTATAATTTTCGTATTAATGCTTAGTATATGTTAAGCTTACGGGAAGTCATGACATTATGAGTGGGATATACAATTTAGTATTGTTGCATGATGATAAAAAAAGGAATATATATTTACTTTTGATTAAGGTTAAGGAATTGCATTGAAATCACATTTTAAATCCGAGTTGATCAATTATTGGTGTTTGCTTTTGATTTAAAAGGAGGATTGTTACATATGGTATCAGAGCGGGTTCTACGCTGCGACACCAGACCCGTTACGCCTTCCATTGTTTTATATTGATAGTTAAATATGTTTCACTAATATAATTTGAATTTGTTTCATGACAGGTATCATGGTTAGAGGACGCAGGATGAGTATATGTTAGGGTGCGAGAGGAAGAGGTACACTTCCTCTGAGTGCATCCAGGCCAGAGGGATCGGCTCCACAGGGAGATGAGTAGACTACTAAGCTGGATAAGGTTACGATGGGATATGTGGTAGGCATGATGAGATCCTTTCAGAGGATGTCTGAGGCGTTGATCATCCGCCTTGATCGAGAGGAGGGTAGAGAGTCTGTGCCCAATGAGGTTTCACAGTGCCCTCTAGTAGTTAGTAGCAAAATACATAAAGAACTTGAGAAGGTGAAATTTCCCGAGTTCTGTGGTGTCACAGATGGCTTAGCTGCTAAGGCATGGTTGGAGAATATGGCGATGTGCTTTGCACTACACGATTACACCTCCAACATGAAATTCCACATGGCGGTCTTTCAACTGAAAGGAAGTGCACTTCTTTGGTGGAAGACACTCTTACCTCAACTAAACATGGCCATTGAAGACATATCATGGGAATTGTTCGAGGAACGATTCTAGGAGAGGTACTTGTCTGATGAATTCATTGAGTGACAACTTAATGAGTTCAACGCCTTATGACAGGGTAGTCGTACGGTACTGGAGTATGAGGCCAGGTACATGGAGCTACTCAGATATGCTCCACATTTGAACACTGAGAAATTAAAAGTTAACAAGTTTGTGTTCGACCTCAACTTCAACATTCATGGGAAAGTGAGGATCTTGATGCCTCAGACATTGCACGATGCAGTTTAGAAATCCCTTAGTGCTAAGGAAGAGATGAATAGTGGGGGTCAGGGCAGGACTCCTTCTAGGCAGACAGGACATGTGCCACCTAGATCGCCGCAACATCAAACACTAGATAGATAGACTTCTAGGCACCGTGATATGCCCATAGGACCTGTATTCTTGACACTGTGTGAAAAACTCATCATCAGAGGACTCCTTACAAAGAACCACAACAACAAAAACAACGTCGTCCGTAGCAACAACAACAACAATGCCATCCAAAACAACAACAACAATTTATATCTGGTCTACAGAACAAACCAGTACAATAGACTCCTAGGCCAACAACTTCTACTTCTGTGACTAGGAGCACCAGACCAGAGAATTGATGTTGGACATGTGGAGAGTCACATTACTAGAGAGACTGTCTTATTGAGAAGGCAAGAGATTCCAAATCATGAGGAACTACGACAATTGGAGATTTGGGAAAGGCCCACATGACTCATGCAACGGTTAATAACCTCCAGGTCGAGCTTCAGTCTACAATGCTCGAGACTTCATGTATGATATCTGATCAACAATTTAGTGTTTTGATAGATCCATGAGATTCTGAGAGTTTTATATCTAGTGTTGCACTTAAAATAATTAAGGTGAAGGTAGTTGAAAAATATGAGTTTAGATATGTGGAAATGGCATCTGGTGCCAAGAATTTTTTTGGAGGAAAGGTTAAGAATTGTAACATTAACTTGGGTGAATTCGTCATGAGTGTAAACCTGTATGTTACAATATTAGGATCTTATGACATTGTGATAAGAATGGATTGGTTAAAATTGCACGATGCGATACTTAACTGTAAGATGAAATGATTAAGTGTGATAGATGATTTGGGATAGAGTGGAGTAATTGTGGGAAGAAACCAGGGAGTGTCATTAAGATTTATTTCTTCCCTACAATTACAGAAAAACATGCGTAAAGGATGTAAGTTGTTTTCCATTTTAGCACTTAACGAAAAGGGGGATATGAAAGGACTAGAAAACCTTCTTGTAGTTTCAGAGTTTGCAGATGTTTTTCCTGAAGAGCTACCATGTCTACCGCCAGAAAGAGAATTGGAATTTACCATAGATTTAAAACTTGTAACATAACCGATTGCAAGAATGCCATATCGGATGTCGACAATTGAATTGCGGGAGTTGAAAATGCAATTGAAAGATTTGTTATACTTGGGACTTATACATCCGAGTGTGCCGCCATGGGGTGTGCTAGTGATTTTTTTTATAAAGAAGGACAGATCGTGGAGGGTTTGCATTGACTATCACCAATTAAACAAGGCCATAATCAAGAACCAATTTCCATTTCCAAGAATTGATGATTTATTTGACCAGATGAAAGGAGCAACTGTGTTTTCAAAACTTGATTTGAGATTGGGATATCATCAATTGTGAATTAAAGGGGAAGATATCCCTAAGACCGCATTTAAGACGAGATTCACACGCTATGAGTTTACTTTTTTACCATTTGGATTGACGAATGCTCCGGGCGTACCCATGAGTTTAATGAATGGGGTATTCCTTGAATACTTGGACAACTTTGTACAAGTATTTATAGATGACATACTGATTTATTCTTGGACGAAAGAAGAACACGACGAACAATTGAGATTAGTTTTACAGTGTCTAAGAGAAAACAACTTGTACGGGGAGCTGTCAAAATGTTCATTTTATCAAACGAAGATTCATTATTTGGGACATATTATATCCAAAGAAGGTATTGTTGTGGCTCAAGGGAAGGTAGAGGCTATTATTGAATGACCAACACTGACGAATGTACAAGAAGTACGTAGTTTTATAGGACTAACAGGTTATTATCGACGCTTTGTGGAAGGATTTTCAAAGATAGAAAATCCAATCACAGAATTGTAGAAGAAAAACAAGAAATTTTTATGGATAGAGAAATGCACGGAAGCATTTCAGAAGCTTAAGGAATTATTAACGACAACACCGATACTGAAGGTTCCTGACATGGACAAGGAATTCTTGGTATGCATGAACGCATCCAAGGAAGGTTTAGGTGGATTTTTGATGCAATACGGTCGAGTGATTTCTTACTTTTCAAGGAAATTAAGAAGGCATGAAGATAATTACGCAACACACAATTTGGAGTTATTAGTGATCGTTTATACCTTGATAGTTTGAAGACATTACCTTATTGGAAAAAAACTCGAGTTAAAAACCAATCACTGTGGATTGCAACACATTTTTACTCAGAGTGAATTGAATGCGTGGCAAAGGCGTTGGTCAGAACTTTTAAGTGAATACAATTTTGAGATCATGTATATCAATGGAACAATGAATAGAGTAGCAGATGCATTGAGTCAAAGACCACACATATTCTTAGTAATACCGCTTAAGACGAATCTTCGAGAAAAGATTCTAGCATTGCAGATTGAAAATGACTGGTATAAGGAAGTTAAGAATGATATTGGACAAGACACTATGATGATACCAAGGTATGAAGGTTATTCACTTGATAGTGAGAAATTGTTGAGGTATAACGACATAATTTATGTACCGCCAATTGACAAATTGAGGAATTTGATTTTGAACGAAGCTCATCAAGCAGTGTACATGGTTCATCCTAGAGTCACAAAGATGAAGGCAGACCTTAAACCTTTATTCTATTGGAAGGAAATCAAGAGTGATATAGTAAATTACGTGGCAAGATGTCTAGAATGTCAGCAAGTGAAGGCTGAACATAGACATCCAGCGGGATTTTTACGACCACATGTGATTCTTGAATCAAAATGGGAAGTCATTTCGATGGATTTTATTGTTGGATTGCCACTGATGGCAAGGAGACACGACTCTATTTTTGTGGTCATGGACACTCTGACAAAGAGTGCACACTTAATTCCAGTTCGTACGACGTATCAAGCGCAAGACATAGCTAGAGTATTTGTTAGTGATATTGCAAGGTTTCACAATGTACCAAGGAAGATGATATCCGATCGAGGATCGATGTTCACTTGATGATTTTGGACTAGTTTCCAAGAGGCATTGGGAACACAACTGGATTTTAGCATAGCATATCACCCCAAAATAGATGGAAAAACTGAAAGAACGAATCATATTTTAGAGGATATGCTTCGAATGTATTTAATGGATCAACAAAAATGTTGGGAATAATTCTTGCCATTGGTAGAATTAGCGTATAACAACAGTTATCATAGTACGATAAAGATGACACCTTTTGAGTTTCTTTACGGATGATTGTGTTGGACACCTTTGAGTTGGGATTGATTACAGGATAGGGTCCTGGTGGGACCATAATTGATCCAAGAAATGGAAGAACAAATGCAATCCATAAGGAAAAGGATCAAATAAGCACAAGACCGACATAAGAGTTACACAGATGCACATCATATAAACTGCAGTTATGAGGTTGGTGACAAAGTTTTCTTGCGGGTGAAACCGCATAAGAGTTCGATCAAGTTGGGAAAGGGTGCTAAAATCTCTCCTAGGTTTGTGGGACATTTCAAAGTTGTATAAAGGAAAGGACCCGTGGCTTACCGACTGGCCTTGCCTAATTCTTTGAGGCGTATGCATGATGTATTTCATGTTTATGTTTTGCGACATTATATTTTATATCCGTCACATGTTATTGAATTGAGTTCTTTGCAGGGGTCAGATAAGGGTTCTCTCATGGCAGAGCCAATCCACATACTAGACCATCGCACTCGATAACTACGACGTTGAATAGTCGATCAGGTCAAGGTCCAGTGGGACAGTTATAGTCCACACTCGACTACATGGGAGGACGCATATGAGATGCGTCAACAATTTCCTTATTTTTTTGATAGATTGGATATATAGATTGTGCCAGATACATTTATTGCTTTCATGATTAGATTGTACAAACTTCAGGTCAAAGTTTAAAATAAGAGGGGGTGTATGTAACATCTAGTTCCACTGATCACATTTTACACTGACTTATTCTTTGAGGACACTTGCAAGCAAGTGATCCGGTTATGGTACATTATGATTCTACTTGATTATAAGTTATATTATGATGTCATTGTGATTTATATGTTAATTTATAGATGTATATATATTGACAAGTATTATTGATGATTTCTCCTGAGTGTGTAGGATACATGACAGGTTGAGGATGCTGATGGATTCAACATATTTCCTTGGACTCCAGACTGAGTCAGGGAGTGGATTTGTATTTTGGTTTGAGTATTTGATTTATACGCATGTGATATATGGAAATTCAGTATGGATATCATGTATATGAATTATTGACATTGTTCTTGTTAGTGGATGCAGGCTTGGTGATGCTTGCTAATCCAAATCACATATGGAGTAAAGGGGTCATACACAGAAACTAGATAGATGAGAGAGAGGTGTGGCAACGTCCCTATCACAACCTATTAGCACTCCCTTCGTAACTTGAACTGTAGGTTAAAAATTACTTAGTTAAAGAGGTTCACGATGCTGCGAGGGAAGACTGAGACAGTCGCTCACGAAAAATTCTAAGGGGCATGCAATAAGGCATAATCCTTATTCCTTAGAAAACCCTTAATCTCTCACAAGGTCGACCAAGTGGAGTGTTGACTCCAAGTGTCGGACAAACTTCCAAACTAGTCAATCGAAAGTGACACCCTTGGAGCACGGAGGTGCATCTCGAAGGGCACATCGTGTAATCAAATATTGAGTCAAAAAAAATCTAGAAGGCCTAGAAAATAAAATAAAATACTTAGACATTGTTAGAAAGAGCATGCAATTAATTATTAAAATATGAACTGGAAAAACTAACAAAGAGTCTAAGTCTAAATAAGTGACTAATTAAAATATTAAATAAGTTAAGGGTATTGAGATATAATAAACTCTATAAAAAGGGGGAATAAGACTTAAAGGTTGGGTAGATGCACATGTGTGCATGAAAATAATAAAAAATATTTTTAAATAAAAAGAAATTAAAACATGAGAGAATAGGTGGTTCACATAGAGTAGCATATTGGGTCAATCTACCACTAATCCTAACTAAAAGAAGACTCCTAATCCAACTCAAACTAAAATTTAGTTAGGGGACAAAAAATAAATGAGGGATTGGGGAACTAAGAGACAACTAAGAGGAAAAATAGGAACAAATTGGGGAGTGTGAGGGAAAATGTCTATTTAAATAAAATAAAAAGAGAATTTACATGTGCAACTTTGGGAGAGTGTGACAAGTGGTGTGGGTGAATAATCATTAATTAACTTATTAAAAATTGCTTATTGTGCACGAGAGGACATGTGTCATTGATAATTTTCCTATAAAAGAAATGGAGAGGAAGGGAGAGGGGATATCATTTTTGGAAGTATTGTTATTCTGCCAAAAATTTTATTGACTAGTTTACTTGTGGAGCGTTGGGTTACAAACTGTGAAAGAGGTGGAAGCCTCACCTTGCGAGGGAAAGTTTTTGCTATTGAATTTCTAGTTTTCACGTGTGGCCCCCTTGCGGCTCGAGGGAATAAGAGGGAAGAAGAGTACCTCTAGCATTGACTAGGAGGTATCGGTGAAGTCTTTGGATTAGCAGGTCGAAGGAGAGGTTGCAAACAAGATTTCAAGTTGAAGATCACTCTATGTTTCATTAAACATCTGGTTACAATATTGTTAATTTTAGTTATTCTCTGGTGGATGTATTTCATTACACAATTGAAAATAAGGGAGAATAATGTATCTGATCAGTACGACAACAAATGTGAATATTTGTTGGTTTATTATTATTATACCCATCTTAAATTCCTATTAACGCGAGCATTGATACGTTTTATGCTAGAGATCATATATGCAGATATATCCAATATCACTCTCTCTATCGAACATATTTTCTGAATGTTGTATGCGGTTTTTATATGTATAAATGAATAAAATATGCTTTGTCGACTGCAAATTGTGAATATATATTTATGCCATATTTAGTTAAAAAAAAATCATATCAATTTGAATGTTCATTGGTTGTTTGACCACTTATGATTTACCGTTTTTTTTTTTTAAATAAAAAAAAAGTTTACATTTATTTGTGAATCGAAAATATGGGCGCAACTCAACCTGATATTGAAGTCATTTCTATAATTTTCTCTATACATCTATATATTTATGGTTGGTAACGAAATTTGAGATGGTGCATTCGTGCGTGTCTTGACTAGATTAACTACTTGCGTGATGTTAAAGGAGTATATTATATGATTATCTTGTGATATCGATGGATTTGCGATATGTAAGAAACTTCGATTTAAAAATTTAGTCATGTGTGAATAGCGTGAAGCTAAAAGTTGGACCTCGATCAATAGCGTGGTATGTTAATATTTGTGGAACAATCACCAAATATTTTTCCTGTGTAGAGGTTGTTCGACCACCCTTAAGAATATTAACGCAGTTAGGCCTTAGACTATGTGTTAACGAATTTTTGCAATGCAGTGGATATCCATGTTGTTCTGTGTTTCTCTTCATTTCCCTGTCACCTGATAGCCTTGGTTGATTCCTTAACTATTATGGCTTTCCTTGAGGAACTAATTTTAGGATATTTTGACCTTGGAGTGGAATTCAATCCACTAGTTGACTCTAAGAGTCAATGCAGACCTTCAGATTCTAAAACAAATAGATTTATATATATGCAAACCTCGCGCATATATACCTCACTGTTCTGAGATTGAGATTATACCTGACCTATTTTGTAGTATGTCATCACATGTTATCTAGAGACGAAACACTCAGATTTGAACATCACCTCTCGCACTTTCAGCCGAATTTTTTTACTTCAGTTAAAATAAAACTCTTCCTTATGTGTAGGATAAACTATTGTTGTAATAACATAAGCTTTAGTACTGGCGTGGAGTTCATTTGTATATTTACTTTTGATTAAGGTTAAGGACTTGCATTGAAATTACATTTTAAATCCGGGTTGATTAATTATTGGTGTTTTCTTTTGGTTTAAAAGAGGATAGTTACATGGACACACTTTCATTTGTTGGCCTAGAATCTACATCATTTGGTATCACAAGAAGTAGAATATTTTTTTGTTAAACACTCCTATTATAGAAGGGGATTCCATTGATGATTAGTTGACAAGATGGGTACAATTATTAGAAGAGATCAATATCATGTGAACATAAATAAATTATGGGTGCTTACACGAAGATGATGGCTGGAAAAGTGGTAATGGGGTGCTTAGGAACTTTCTCATGCATAAACATGCATGCATTCTTAAGAATTCACACACATTCATGATTTTCTAGCTTTGGCATTCCCCGAACCGCCATGAAGGCTGCCAAGTTAGCCTCATTAGGAACACACATTCCTAAGAATGCACATATGTTTAGGAAAGCATGCACGTCCCTAAGAATGCACATGTTCTCTAGGAACTTGTGTGCATTCCCGCGGAGAAAATTCATTTTATTAGCCATGGTCTCTCTATTTCACCAATAGATCGTGCATCACATTTCAATATACATTGAGCAAATTTGGGAGAACAAATTGACGGGAGTTGGAAAAATCACTACCAAACTTGTTGAGTTGGTCTTTAATTGATTCCAAGTAAGTATTTTGATGGAATTTGATTTCTTTTTAATTCATAATATTTTTAAATGATAAAAAATGAAATAAAAAATATTTTTCCCTTATTAAATTGCAACTCACTTAATTAACATGGAGTTTGGAGAGAACCCACACCCAATATCACTACAGGAAGACACACCAAACCCCAAGCCACATTTGGAAAACATAAACATGGAAATTGATGTTGGGTTGAGATATCTTCGAACCCTTATACATGCCTTAAGAAATACTAGAGATCCCTCACGATTATCACTTGCCGCTTCCCTAGACACCATTGTACCTTCCATTGCAAATTCCCAAGGCCAATTAATTCACATTTTTTATTACAAGGCTAGAATGTATGTGTTATCCCCTAGCCTAGGGATAACTAAGGAGATCATGTCTTGAGACCCACAGGTCCTAGACATGGAGTACCAAGAGCCAGACGACTTAAGCATGGCCCCAGAGGGCCCCTCTTTTCTTCAATGCAGTCCAAATATCACCATGAACAGTATCCATCACACCAACCTGGTCCTGAAGTAGCAGTGAGTCTTTCTCCATGAGATAATGAGTCAGAGTATCATGGTATGTATCACTTTGATTTTTGAAGCACTTGAAAATGTTGTATTTGAATCCTTCTTCATTTCATAACGTTTACTTGGAAATTATGCTCTTTTCCTCGTTCAAACCTGAAAGGGTGACGCAATTCCCTAGTAAGTTGATTTCCCTTTAGGATGGGTTGCTAATGGGTGGATCTTTGAAGATTCATCATCCTTTCCCTCCATACTTACCACTTTCCATATTTATTCCTTCCATCTCCCCTTTCCTTGTTTGGGCATTGGGATTGGCTACACTAGGAAGGGTCGTACCTTACCTCATGGGAAGAAGGAGCTAAAGGCCCAGAGGGTAAAAGTAGCTGGAAAGAGTTAAAATCCGTTTTTTAAACCTTTGAGATGCTTCACCTTGTTGAAATATTGTAATTGCAAAGAGTATTCTATTTATTATTGAGTCATTATTAATTAGATCAATCCCCTTTTGTGGATTGATCTTGTCGGGCATTGTAAATGACCAAATCCCCTTTTGTGGATTGGTCAAACCCTAACTATATTATGATAATTAAGAATTCAACCCCCAGGCCTAATTAAAGTGGTTTTAACCACTAAGAAGAGAAGTCGGCCCTGCCTAGTGAAGAGACACCTTTATAACACCTACCATCTAGTATAAATAAAGAAGGCTAGCACCTTATTTTCTCACTCACTCATTCACTCATCAAGTGTGCAAGTTTGGAGAGCTGCAGTTGGGAAAAGATGGAAGAGAGAGGCACATTTCTCAGTGTTGGATATTCTCTAGTATTTTTGTTTTATTGTCTTGGCATTGTAATGGCTATCTATATTAAGGAAGTTTTGCTGGGTTTTCTCCCCCATGAGGGTTTCCCAGGATAAATGTTGTGTATCTTGTGATTGTGTTTCTCTCACTGATCTTACCTATGATATGGTTATATAGTAAATTTAAAATAAACCTAATAATATCTCAAAACTTAACATGGTATCAAAGCTATAATGAAGAGAGCACCTTTCATTGGATAAGCAAAAATGTCACTGTTGCCGTACAAGAAAATTAGGGATTTTCATTGGAAGAGAATTTCAACCTAAAACTCATCAAGGAAGTGTGTCCTAGCCTGTCAAGCTCATTGGCAACTTGAGCACATTTTTCCAGTGGAAATAACTCACGGAGAGTGAAACCCTAGTTTTCGTTGGTACCAGAAAACCAAAAAATCAGGAAACTAGAACCAGTACCATAAGTACCAGTCCAGATTTTCTCATGCTCAGTTTCAAGGGGTAAAATTTGGATTTTCTAAAATCTGACTACACCAGCCTACTCACCTCAGGCTAGCGCATCTAGTCCTTGGATCAGAATTTCAAAAATTGAAGGTTGAAAAATTAGGGTTTCCTCATAAAACCCTAAGTTGCAGTTGCAACTGCAGAACCAATTGCAGTAAAAATTATGAAGTATTAGGACTGTTGTTTTACTTTCCTAGTGAACATTACTCTAGCAAGACATCGTCAGAGGTATGTACTTACACATGTTTAAACTGTATTATTATTCTAAAGGGTACTTGCAGGAGAAGGGATCTTTTGTCATAGATCCAGAAGGATCTTAGATCCAACACATTCAAAGGAATAATGCACCCCGGGTTTGATTATTGAGATTTGCATCTATTTATTATAACATTATTTTTACCTCATGAACATCTAGGTTAGATGTTAAAGTCATACTAACCATTGGCCAAAATTATCAAGGTTGATTAAAGTTGGGTTTATAGAGTTTATTCTCTAACTTAGATTTCTGTCAAGATAACATATTGTCTTAGTACAAAAGACAGGTTGAAGTAAGCATTTGCCATCTTGAGTGAAGGAGACTAAAAGAAAAGAAACACACTCATTCTTGAGGAAAAAACTTTAGGTTCTAGGTTTGATTGATTAAGTTGATAAGATTCAAACTTGCACATGTCAAGTTTGATAGCTACCTCATAGTTGAGATAGCATACTTGGTAGCATGTGAACATATTGAGATAAATGCTTATTGTGATCATTCACGAGATATAACTAACATCTCATCCAAGAGAAAATTCTTGGTTTGTCTCCAGGTTACCATGAAGGAATGAGTATTCACAACACTAGGAGAGTGTTGCTCTCATTATTGTATTTCTTACTTTTAACCCTTGTTGCAGGAAGGTCACAAGTGATAGCTTTAAAGGAGCTACTGTGGCGATTGTTCTCACCTTTGTTTTATTATTATCATAAAGAGTATTATTCTTGGTTGCTATTGTTCTGGGAAGGTCACAGGTGCTCTAAGGAAGCTATAGTGAAGGTTGCAGAATGAAACATATTAGATGAGACATGAAGCAAACTATGTACATGACCTTACACATTCATGTACCAAAGAAGATGAAGAAGAAGCTAGTTTTGAGAGAAAGCGTATCTCATATGAATATTGATCATAATGAGCAGAAGGCTCCAAAGATGACTCAAAATTAGAACAAAACTCACATAAGACTTGGTCAAAGGATAATGAAGCCACCTTGACGGGAAACATAACTTGTTTTAAGTCTGACTCAACTTTTTATATTTAGACTTGGTGTTCAACACCAAGTATACCTTGTAAGAGATGATGAAGTCCTTGTAGACTCAAAAGAAATCAAGAGTAAGCCTGATCTCAGAAAGGATCAGATGAAGAGACAACTTCTAGGACTGGGAGATAGATGCCATGAGAAGACTAGATCGTAGCTTCATAAACTTCTAGGAGATATGAAATATCTTGGGAAGATTCTCTTGTTTCAGTGATAGAGAAGGAAGCCAGCTAGAAAGACTAGGATATGGATTTTTCCATGAGATTAGAAGAGAAATCAGTGTTGACTTCCAAGATTGATCTAACAGATCAAGCATGTTGCAGATGTACAAAGCCTGATGTGTGTCTAAAGGATTCTCCCAACAAGAGGGAGAAGACTATGACGAGACACTTATTGAAGAAATAGTTCCAGTATCCATGAAGACAACCAAAACAACCATGATTATGAGATTCAGGGAGAGAAATTCCTGTATTTGAGAATGAGTTATCTCAAAGTACCAGTTAATGCAGTACATTAGTCGGGCCATGAAGACATGACTACACTAGCAGATAGAGTTACCTCCATGAAAGAAGAAGAGTTGCTTTTAGTGCCAGTTATTGAGCCACTCTCAGTTTCAAATGAAGTTGTTTCCATGATAGAGTAAAGAAGTTACTCTTAGATTACAACAACCACAGTGAGAATGAAGCAGTCATTCTCATCTTCGGAGTAGCTGCAAGTGCAGAGTGCTAGTTCCAGAAGGAACATTCGTAGAAAGAGGAGAAGACATACTCTCAAGCAGTGAGACAGATAGTGCTTTGCAGAAAGCACATAGAGCTAGCACATGATTGTGCAGATTGAGTTACAGTTGAGAAAGTGTACCAGATTGGTACAAAGTGATGTGAAAATTTGATTTGAGGTTCAATATAGAAAGACACATGTCTGCAAGTTGAAGAAGGCTCTGTACGGATTGAAGCAAGCTCTTAGAGCTTGGTATGGAAGAATTGACAATTTCCTAACAAGCTTGGGCTTTACCAAGAGTAAAGATGATTCTAACCTTTACTTCAAGGTTATGAACAATGAGCCAGTTATATTATTGTTGTATGTGGATGACTTATTCTTAACTGGAGAAGAAAATCTCACTATTGATTGTAAGAAGAAGTTCACTACAAAATTTGAGATGAAAGACCTAGGCCTGATACACTATTTCCTAGGTCTCTAAGTTTGATAGAGCCCACATAAAATCTTTCTTAACCAAGGGAAGTATGCAATAGAAATACTAAAGAGGTTTGATATGTTGGAGTGTAAATCCATGAACATGGCCATGAAAACAAAGTTGAAGCTCCTAGTTGATACCTCATTAGAATTGGTTGATACTACTATGTACAGAAAGATTATTGGTTCGGTGATGTATCTGACGAATATGAGGCCAGATATATGTTTTGCCTTGAGTCAATATATGGTAGAACCCAAACGTGTTCACCTTGATGATGCAAAACATTTGATTAGATACCTTAAGGGTATGTTGGATTTTGGTCTCTATTATACTAGAGATCATGACTTTAGATTGTATGGACATACTGATTCAGATTGAGCTGGATGTGTTTCTGATAGAAAGAGCACTTCAAGATGTTGTTTCAGTCTAGGCAGAGTAGGAAGCAATCAAGTATTGGTCTCAGCACGACAGAAGTGGAATACATTGCTGCATGTTCCACTAGTTTTGAAGCCATATGGATTCAGAAGTTGTTGACATGTCTATTTGATCTGGAGATGGAAGAAACCACGATTCTATGTGATAACCATAGTTGCATAAAAAAGACAGAGAACCCTGTGTTCCATGACAAGTCAAAACACATAGAAATACAATATCACTACATTCGTGATATGGTGCAGAGAGGAGCTATAAAACTTCATTATGTTGGCATGAGTGAGCAAATTGCAAATGTGTTGACCAAGCCTATGTCTCGTGTAAAGTTTGAGCACTTTCAAGACAAGCTTGGTATAGTATGAAAGGAACTCCCTCGAAAGGGGGAGTAGTGTTGATGGCAACCTTGTGCTGAAGATTTCCAGCTTCGTGTTGATGTTGATGTGATGCCAACCTTGTGTTGAATATTTCCATCTTCGTTCTCATGTTGATGTGATGCCATCCTTGTGCTGAATATTTTTAGCTTCGTGCTGATGTTGATGTGATGCCAGCCTTGTGCTGAATATTTTCAACTTCGTGCTGATGTTGATGAGATGTGAGCCTTGTGTTGAATAATTTCCAGCTTCGTGCTGATGTTGATGAGATGCCAACCTTGCGCTGAATATTTATAGCTTAGTGTTGATGTTGATGTGATGCCAACCTCGTGCTGAATATTTCCAGCTTCGTGTTGATGCTGATGAGATGCCAACCTTGTGATGAATATCTTCACCTTTGTGATGATGTTGATGTGATTCCAACTTCATGCTGAAGATTTCTATCTTAGTGTTGATGTTGATGATGCTCTAGCCTTCGTGCTGTGATGATGTTGTTTCTCTAGCCTTCGTGCTGTGATGATGATGATGATGTATTAGTATTATACTAATCCATGTTGATGCAGATGAGGATGATTCCATTCCAAATCCTTGCTATGGATGATGATGAGAAAAACTTCCAATGATTTATATCTATGCCAGTCAATGTTCCATATGCTGTTGATGTTGTTGTCCTCTCTCTCTCTTGATGATGTTGTCGAATACCCTTCTTATTAAGGGGGAGTGTTGAAATATTGTAACTGCAAAGAGTATTCTATTTATTATTGAGTCATTATTAATTAGATCAATCCAATTTTGTGGATTGATCATGTCAGGCATTGTAAATGACCAAATTGCATTTTGTGGATTGGTCAAACCCTAACTATATTATGCTAATTAAGAAGTCGACCCATAGGCCTATTTAAAGTGGTTTTAACCACTAAGAAGAGAAGTCAGCCCTGCCTAGTGAAGAGACACCTTTCCAACACCTTCCATCTAGTATAAATAAAGAAGGCTAGCACCTCATTTGCTCACTCACTCATTCACTCATCAAGTGCGCAAGTTTGGAGAGTTGTAGTTGGGAAAAGAAGGAAGAGATAGGCACATTTCTCAGTGTTGGACATTCTCTAGTGCTTTTGGTTTATTGTCTTGGCATTGTATTGGCTATCTATATTATGGAAGTTTTCCTGGGTTTTCTCCCCCTTGAGGGTTTCCCAGAATAAATGTTGTGTATCTTGTGATTGTATTTCTCTCAGTGATCCTAGCTATGCTATGGTTATTTAGTAAATTGAAAAGAAACCTAATAATAGCTCAAAACTTAACACGCCCAGGGATCCCCGAGAAAGCAGTGAAAATATTCTTAGTAAGAAAAGGGGACCCACAAGATAACATAAACACTCAAGGTACTAGTTGATGGATAGGAGGTCTCATCACAAACCGACCTATTATGACCTTGGGCATGTAGCAGTATGACATTACCACCTATCTGGTCACCAAACCAGGGTAGTGGCTCTTGCTGGCATAGCCAAGAGAAAGGGGGTCTCATTACGAGCCAAACTTCACATTTCCATGAAATGTTTATGGATAACGATGTCACCTCTGGTCATCAAGCCAGGACATTGGCCCTCAACTATTCCTTTAAAGCACAAGAACAAAAGATCAAAATAAATAAACAAGGGAAATGAATGGGCTAGGAAACAATTACATCCATGACAAGGTGAAACTCACCCTCCACAAAGGCACCCACAGGTAAGAATATACATTTCCCTATTATCACATGCATCCCATGCCAAAATATTTACCCCATTCCACCTCATAAACTTACATGACTTGGACTAGACTCCACCTAGGAAACACCCCAAAATTAAGAGAGGTTAGCTCAATAGGAAATCCTAAAACCCTCTCCAAACCTAACTTGTCAAATTACATAACGTCTTTGAGCATTTGTTTGGGGTTAAGGGGGGTTTGATGCACATGTTCGGGTAATTTAATTATTAGATGTGATTTACATTCTATGATCCTTGTGACTTATGAACCCCTAGAGGGTGTACTTTTTGTTTCTGCAGGACCTTGCCCGATGGACAGGTACACATGAGGGAATGATTAACTTGGACCTTCATGGGGGATTAAAGCCCATAAATGGATGATGAAACCCCAACCAGGGGTAAGAAGAGATTTAAGTCTTGCACCAGATGAAGGAAGGACGCTGCCTTGGGATGCACTGTGGAAGACCTAGACCTAAAGTCTCATGCTCCTCCCACCTGAACATTGGCATTGGGAGGCTTTGAACATCACCTCTAAATCCCTATACGTCACCTATCAGCTGGGGTTGTCACCTTGGATGCATTCATGAGTCTATTGGCATGTGTGGGAAATTTTTATGCCTTTGGAGCCCCAATGTTTCATCTCCTTTTCCTAACATTCCACACTTAAGGCCCAACGTCACCCTAGAGGGCATGATGTCACTTGAAGGTACGCTAGGGCCTAGAAGTGCCTACTCTCTAGCAAAACCTCCCTTAAATATCTATATGCTTGAGGCCTTGAAGTGAAAACACCTCTTGAATCTACCTCTTCCCTTAGATAAGCATTATCATTATTTTATTTCCCAAGTGATATTGTTACTATTATTGACTCCATAAGCCCCTAAAAGGCACTGATTCTCCTATGGATGAATGAGATCAAACAAAATTTCAAACTATCTTCTTGAAACTCTCACTAACACTAACAACCATAATGTTGCTACTATAATTGCCGCTACAACCTTTATTTAGAATCCCTAATCAACATACTAACCTCTAAAACTAACCCAGAAAATTGCACTAGCCTAGGTGCTATCATCCTAAGGATCTAGTCTTCCTTTTTCTATTGTTCTAAGTGCAAAATTCTGAAGTTGTTGAAGGTTGTTGATGCTATTGTAAATACTATTACAACCATAGTTTCAACCCATTAACAACCCTTAAACTGTCCATAAAACCACCCAACATTAGTATTAGGCAAGTTATTATCAATATAGACTAAAGTGTTTGCCTAATTGCCTAAACTAAGTACTTTTCTGAAGTGGTTTTGCTGTTGTCATCATTATTTATTTTGTTGTTGTTATGAGTGTTTTTACATCCTATTGAAGTCATTTATTGACTTATTTTAATCTTGAAATTGTGAGTGATAAAGTACTATCAAACTTGCAAAGTCTTTATATCATTTTTGTCATCATAGCTTGCAATTTATGGACATATTTGTTGCTGCTATACATTTCATTTTTTAGTGTTTTAGTAGCATATTTATATCTTGAAGTCACTGATTTGAAACATTGATATCATTGCTTACTACTAACGTTTGTTGTTTCATTGGTAAAGGGTATGTAATAGTCATTTCCTTTTCCTTTTCCCCTTTAAAATTTACCAAGTGAATTATTTCCTTGAGTGACCTAGAGAGAGGGGTTGGTTTTATCTAGTCTTTTTCCCCTTCATCAACCAACTAGGTCTTGGGACATCTCCCTTGGAGTGAGTTTCTTCTCCTCCTAAATATAAATCGGTATCCTATTGGGGTGACAATGATATGAATACCTCCGTGTTACATCAATATAGGCTGCCTACTTGCCTTTAGGCTTTGAGCAAGTATAGATTGTGCGATAACATTTTTGGCGCCGTTGTCGAGGAACATTGAGTCAATATTCCTGAATGACAATTTTTTGGTAAGCCTTTCCCTCAAATCCTTCATCTTACAAAGCTTGCCTCGCGACTCCACTAAGGGTGATTCCCTCACTCCCTTTTATAATCCTTAATAGGTTATTCGACGACTCCACTGACTTACTCTCTACTTCGTGATACTTTCAAGATATGAGATCATGGTGCCCTGGGAAAAAGTGTATCCAATTATTGATTTTGAAAGTTTTCAAGTATACCCAAATGATTTTGATATAAAATGGTTTAACAACTCTCCAATATTTATAGGCCTCCCAATTGCTCACATTGTAGAATTCTTGAAGTATATAAGTGAAATATAATTTGAAGGGGAGGATGTTCTGGTAAAATTGTTCATACTTTCCCTGCCATCCTTTTTACAAGATTGGATTAAGGGTTGTTGTGAAGATAAGGGCATACCATCTTTAATAGACCTCATCAGTAGATTTATTGAGTTTGTTAAACCACAATGCCAGATATATGAAGATGCCCTTCAAAATCTCACAATAACCCTATAGGACAAATGATTCACCACTGAGATTGTGGAAGATCTCAGGGATGTGTACCATACTGAATACCAAGAACCCTATGATATTGAAGGAGATATTTATGAATAAGGTTGTCAACCCCTTGAAGAGGAGCACGATTTTTCCCATGATTCAATAGAATGCAATAAAGACTTGACTAAAGAAGTGAATTATGAGGATGAAGTACCAGTATCCGCTCCTTTGTCCGATGAAGCTCTCCAAGATCCTATCTCTCTTACAAAATATGAAGAGAATGAGGTGAATCATTTTCCTTTCCAGGTTTTTGATGACGCTTTGTTCTATGATTCAGAAGGTGAAGAAGTAATGGAACCCTTGGAAGAGCTAGGTCCTTCATTTTCTAATGAAGGAGAAAAGATGATTAAAGAGACGAGTCGTGGGGATGATGTATTGGATGCTATTCCATTTGATGAAGTCATCTGAGCCTTTGACACTCCTACACAACAAGAATTGAACAAGGTAAGTTATTTCCATTTCCAATATTTCGATGATGCTTTATTTTATGATTTGGAAATGAAGAAGTATTAGAGGAGCCCTTGGATGCATTAAATCCTTCGTGTTATGATAAAGGTAGTGGCATGGTTGATGATATTGATGAGTTCATACATGTTGGAATACATAAGTGGGATTGGATTGGTTCTAATGAGGATCCCATTTATGATATGGAAGGATATTTTTGAATGTTTCTCTTACAACAATCATATGATGTTCGTAATAATTTCGACGTTTGGAAACAAGATGATGATATAATTACATAAGTTTTCCAAGAACCCAAGGATGACCCAGTACAATGTTCTCCTAATGATTTTCAGTCATACCTTGATGATTTTTATGAGTAGTCCTTTGAGCACTTAGAGTTATTCTATGAAGAATATTATCAACCGTTGTTGTGCTCAAATTTTGATAAAGGTGAGGACGTTGCTTGCCTGAAGCAGGATACTTGTGACAAGGTTGTCCAACTCCCTCCAATTGACTTACCCCATTATGTCACTAAGGATGCAGTTGGGGAACATGTCTCTTGTTTCAAGTTTTCTTTAGGGAAAATCTTTCCGTTATAATTCAAGGGGAGGTTGAATTCATTAAGAACTTTATTATCTCAATCTCTCATCTTTCCCCTAAGAAGTTGTCAGTTGCCCTCTAAATTCTTGTTAATCCCTTCTCAGATCCCTGGGAGTGATGATGTCCAAGATAGTCAACCCTCAGACTCTTTGAGCTAGTCCTTTGAGTCCTTTACCTCTCATGATCCTTTTCTGAGATGGATTGATCACTTTTCTGGAAGGGTGACTTGGCATGATTTTGTCCCTCCCTCCCGCCTCCATGAGCTAGACTTTATGACTTCTTATGATATAATTCATGCTCTAACTCATGTTTATTTTCTGCTTAAATTGTCATTGTTTTGGTTTATGATGAAGCAAAAAGGCAGGTGTTATGATACATTGATGGCGTGGTTGTACTGGTTGTATGCTTATACCTAACATTTGACAGGTAAGTACATGTGAGGTAGAATAGGTAAGAGATGTTATCCCCTAGCGTAGGGATAACTAAGTAGATCATGTCTCGAGGATGAAAAGTCCTAGACATGGAGTACCGATATCCATACGACTTAAGCATGGCCCCGTAGGGCCCCTCTTTTCTTTAGTGCAGTCCACATATCACCAACAACAATATCCATCACACCAGCCTGGTCCTGAAGTAGCAACGAGTCTTTCTCCATGAGGTATTGAGTCTGGGTATCATGGTATGTATCACTCTGATTTTTGAAGCACTTGAACATGTTGTATTTGAATCCTTCTTCATTTCATGACGTTTTCTTGGAAACTATGCTCTTTGCCTCGTTCAAACCTGGAACAGTGACTCAGTTCCCTAGTAAGTTGATTTTACTTTAGGATGGGTTGCTACTGGGTGGATATTTCAAGTGTCATTGTTCATTCTCTCCATAGTTACCACTTTCCATATTTATTCCTTCCATCTCCCCTTTCTTTTTTGGGCATTGGGATTGGCTACACTAGGAAGGGTTGTAACTTATCTCATGGGAAGAAGGAGATAAATGCCTAGAGGGTAAAAGTAGTTGGAAAGAGTTAAAAGCCATTTTTGAAACCTTTGAGATGCTTCACCTAGGGATCCCCGAGAAAGCATTGAAAAGCTTCTTAGTAAGAAAAGAGGACCCATAGGATAACATAAACACTCAAGGTACTAGTTGATGGATAGGAGGTCTCATCATGAGCCAACCTATTATGACCATGGGCATGTAGCCGTATGACATTACCACCTATCTGGTCACCAAACCAAGGTAGTGGCTCTTGCTGGCATAGCCAAGAGAAAGGGGGTCTCATTACGAGCCAACCTTCTCATTTCCATGAAATGTTTGTGGATAACGCTGTCACCTCTGGTCATCAAGACAAGACATTGGCCCTCAACTATTCCCTTGAAGCACAAGACAAAAAATCAAAATAAATAAAGAATGACAATGAATGGGATAGGAAACAATTTCATCCATGAAAAGGTGCAACTCACCCTCCATAAAGGCACCCACAAGTAAGACTCTACATTTACCTATTATCACATGCACCCCATGCCCAAATATTTACCCCATGCCACCTCATACACTTACATGAGTTGGAATAGATTCCACCTGAGAAACACCCCAAACTTAAGAGAGGTTAGCCCAATAGGACAGCCTGAAACCCTCTCCAAACCTAACTTGTCAAATTGCATAACGTCTTTGAGCATTTGTTTGGGGTTAAGGGGGGTTTGATGCACATGTTCAGGTAATTTAATTACTAGATGTGATTTACATGCTATGATCCTCATGACTTATGAACCCTTGGAGGGTGTACTTATTGTTTCTGCAGGACCTTGCCTGATGGACAGGTACACATGACAGAATGATTAGCTTGGACCTTCATGGGGGCTCAAATCCCACAAATGGATGTTGAAACCCCAGCTAGGGGTAAGAACAGATTGAAGGCTTGTACCAGATGAAGGAAGGACGTTGCCTTTGGAGGCACTGTGGAAGACCTACACCTAAGGTCTCATGCTCCTCTCGCCTGAACATTGTTCTTGGGAGGCCTTGGACGTCACCTCTGCAGCCCTAGATGTCACTTGTTAGCTGGGGTTGTCACCTTGTAAGCATTCATGAGGCTATTGGCATGTGTGGGAAAATTTTAGGCCTTTGGAGGCCCAACGTTTCATCTCCTTTGCCCAACATCCCACACTTGAGGCCCAACACCACCCTAGGAGGGCATGGCATCACCTTTAGAGGCTTATTTAGATGCAAATTGAATTTATTTTGGTAAAAATGTAATTTTTGAGTAAACTGGCCAGGTCAACCCTGATATTTTGACCTGAAATAATTAAAGGTCATAATTTTGGTATAAATAGACATAAAGTGACATTAATTTTCATGGTAACTGATCACACACAAGTGGTGGTCTGAAATTTTCTCCCTCTTTAAGGGTTATTGGTTGAAATAACTGGTGCACATCTCTTGCGAGAGCTTTATGGTGGTGTATTTTGGCATTTTTCATGGTGGAATGGTCTTGAACTAGGGTTTGACTTGATTATTCTTGGTGAAGTAAGTGGAAAACATGCATTTTTATTCATGCTATGGATGTTTGTGGTAAAGTTTACTTGTTTCATGTCTAAGATTATGAAATTGCTTGTTTAAACCCTAGGGGAGAAACAACAAATGCTTCTTTCTCCCTATAACTCTTCTACTAGCTTGATCTTGCCAATTATACATTTTTTGGGAGTAATTATTAGATCCCTAAAGTGACATCTCTCTAGTAATTTCATTCTAAATCACCAAATTAATTGTCTTTAAAAAAAGTTAAGGAAGGAAGGTACACTAGGGCCTAGAAGTGCCTACTCTCTAGAAAAACCTCCCTTAAAGATTTAGATGCTTGAGGCCTTGAAGTGCCAACACCTCTTGCATCTACCTCTTCCCTTAGATAAGAATTATCATTATTTTATTTCCCAAGTGATATTGTTACTGTTATTGATTCCATAAGCCCCTAAAAGGCACTGATTTGTATACTATTGTGGATGAATGAGATCAAAAAAAATTTCAAACTATCTTCTTGAAAGTCTCACTAACACTAACAACCATGATCAATAAGATTTATGTGGGAAGGAATGTTTGAAAATAAGAATAGAATAATAATTAAAAATAAAAATAAATTTATTCTAAACATTACATTACTAAAATATTACCTTAAAACAATTAAATAAAATTAATAATCAAACACAATTGATATCATTAATAAACTTGAATACAATTAAGAACCTTTACTTCATTCTATAATTAACATTAATAAAACTTTATAAATAATACATTAAAATTAATAATTTTTTTTTTACAAATTAATTAATAATTTAATATAAAAAACCCTAATCCTTTTAAAAAATTCTATGTTTTTAGAAGCCGACTTCAAGACTATAGTTTTCCCCTCGTAGGTTCACTATATATCTTTGCTCTTTAGTTTCTTCTTTACCCAGGCTTAGATGTTCTGATGATGGGTCCTGATATGGACTCGAAATGTCGACCTCCGATAAACAATATTGTGGTTTCTTCGAATCCTCCAAACTAACAACCATACTATTGCTGCTATAATTTCTGCTACAACCTTTATTTAGCAGCCCTAATCAGCATACTAACCTCTAAAACTAACCCAAAAAATTGCACTAGCCTAGGTGCTATCATCCCAAGGCTTTAGTCTTCCTTTTGCTATTGTTCTAAGTGCAAAATTCTGAAGTTGTTGAAGGTCGTTGCTGCTGTTGTAACTACTGTTACAAACATCATAGCAGCCTCTTAACAGCCCTTAAAATGTCCATAAAACCACCCAACATTAGTATTAGGCAAGTTACTATCAATATAGACTAAAGTGTTTTCCTAATTGCCTAAACTAAGTACTTTTCTGAAGTGGTTTTGTTGTTGTCATCATTATTTATTTTGCTGCTCTTATAAGTGTTTTGACAGCCTATTGAAGTCATTTATTGACTTATTTTAATCTTGAAATTGTGAGTGACAAAGTACTATCAAACTTGCAAAGTATTTATATCAGTTTTGTCATCATAGATTGCAATTTCTGGACATATTTGTTGCTGCTATAGATTTCATCTTTTAGTGTTTCAGTAACATATTTATATCTTGAAGTCACTGATTTGAAACATTAATATCATTGCTTACTGCTATCATTTTCTTTTTCATTGATAAAGGGAAGATACCACTCATTTCCTTTTCCTTTTCCCCTTTAAACTTTACCAAGTGACTTATTTCCTTGAGTGACCTAGAGAGAGGGGTGGGTGTTATCTGGTCTTTTTACCTTCATCAACCAACTAGGTCTTGGGACGTCTCCCTTGGAGTGAGTTTCTTCTCCTCCTAAATAGAAAGAGGTATCTTATTGGGGGTATCTTAGTGAGTTGTAGAATGAATGCTAACTTGATATTGCTTAACTAATATGCACTTCCACTTTGTTGGAGTGGTTAATTGTTGGGTATAATTGTGGCCTTCATTTAATTTTGTGAGAGTTGATATGGAGAGTCATTCTCTAGAATTATTTATTGCATGTTCTTTTAAGTGTACTTGTAGTGACTATCCAATTTCACCAATATAGACTTTTCCATGGGAGCATGGGATTTTATAGAGACCTTTAAATTTCCTAAGATCTAATGAGTCCTTCACCGAGTCTACCAAGATTCTGATGACATTCATGGAAGTGAAGACTACCATGATGTTCCTACTTCTTAGTTATTTTCCAATTTTATTTGTTGTACCTTTGATGTATGGAAATGTGATATTTGGGATATCCACCTTCCTATGTAAGTGTCTTATGCTCATTTCTTTGTGGATTCCCTTGCCAATCTTCCAATCATTGTAACCATTCATTCAAAAGGCCATACTAAGGTTATCTAGTTGACATTTCAAGTGTTTTTCATCTGAGATTATTGTGGCCCTTGGGAAAGGGGGTGATTTATGCTTACTTTTTGAGTTGGGTGGTGATGATAGTTTGCATGAAGGTATCTCTCTATGCATGACTTCCTTGTAATTTTTAAACTGTTAAAAATGGACACAAAAACCGCCCATTTTTGGACTCCGCCCCTGTTGCACCGAGTGCAATGCAATGCAATGCAATGCATGGAGTTGTTCATGCAAATAATATAACACATACCCAAAATTCTCACACTTATTTTTTTCTATTCATATAGGGGGTCGCACTATTACGTAGTCAACAATCCAGGGCAACAATGCCCATTGTTTCTCTACACCAAGAGAAATTCTCAGTGCTCACAGACTTTGTCAATGAATCTCCAACATTCTTCAAAGTCTCCACCTTCATCAATAATACCTTCTTGTATTCAACCATGTCTCTCACAAATTGATACTGAACATTAATATGCTTTTTCTTTGAATGATAAGTTGGGTTATTTGCCAGGAATATTGCACTCCTACTGTCACAATCTATCCTTACAACTTGTTGTACCAACCCAATTATTGAACATAATCTTGTAACCATACTGCTTCCTTGCTTGCATGATTTACTACCATGTATTTAGCTTATGTAGTTGAGAGTGCCACTACATATTGTATTTTTCTCATCCAACTGATTACTCCTCCAAATAGGTTAAACACATACCCACATGTAGATCTTTTGCAATCTACATCTCCAACCCATTCTGCATCAACAAACCCATGTACACACAACACTCTTTCCAATCCCAATCTTCCTTGGTAGAAAAATACATAACTAGTAGTGTCACACAAATACCTAAAAACTCTCTTTGTTGTTGTTCAATGCTCCTTCCCTAGTTTTAACATATATTTGTTAAAAAATACCACTACATTTTCAATGCCCAGTCTAGTCTAGACCATTGCATGCATCAAACTTACAACCATACATCAAACTACCAATTGCACTAGCATATAGAGCACGAGACATGTCCTCTTCCCATCAATAATACCTTCTTGTATTCAACCATGTCTCTCACAAATTGATACTGAACATTAATATGCTTTTTCTTTGAATGATAAGTTGGGTTATTTGCCAGGAATATTGCACTCCTACTGTCACAATCTATCCTTACAACTTGTTGTACCAACCCAATTATTGAACATAATCTTGTAACCATACTGCTTCCTTGCTTGCATGATTTACTACCATGTATTTAGCTTATGTAGTTGAGAGTGCCACTACATATTGTATTTTTCTCATCCAACTGATTACTCCTCCAAATAGGTTAAACACATACCCACATGTAGATCTTTTGCAATCTACATCTCCAACCCATTCTGCATCAACAAACCCATGTACACACAACACTCTTTCCAATCCCAATCTTCCTTGGTAGAAAAATACATAACTAGTAGTGTCACACAAATACCTAAAAACTCTCTTTGTTGTTGTTCAATGCTCCTTCCCTAGTTTTAACATATATTTGTTAAAAAATACCACTACATTTTCAATGCCCAGTCTAGTCTAGACCATTGCATGCATCAAACTTACAACCATACATCAAACTACCAATTGCACTAGCATATAGAGCACGAGACATGTCCTCTTCCTCTTCTTGTGTCTTGGGACACTAATCTGTAGATAAATTTACACCTATAGGAATAGGAACCTTGACCGGTTTACATTCCTGCACATTGAACCTTTGCAATATTGTCGCGACATATTTCCTCTGATTTAACTAGAGTGTCATGTTGGCTCGATATTTTTTTTATTTTCCATGCCCAAAATGAAATTTGCAGCACCAAGATCCTTCATGTCAAATTTAGAGGACAATTTAGTTTTCACATCCTGGATAATCTCTTTGTCATTACCTATCAACAAAATATCATCCACATATAAGACCAAATAAATAAGATGATCACCTACTAATTTGAAATATACATAGTGATTGAATTTTCTCCTTGTGAAGCAAAGTACCAACATGTAAGTATCAAATTTTTAATATTGCATCCTTGGTGATTTATTTAACCCATACATAGACTTTTTCAGCTTTCATACTAGCTCTTTCTTTCCCTTCATTGAAAAGCATTATGGATGCTTCATGTAGATTTCTTTTTCTACATCCCCATGTAGGAATGTTGTCTTCACACCCATCTATTCTAATTCAAAATCAAAAGATACAATGACAGATAAAATAAGTCTAACAGAATTCAACTTGGAGAAAGGAGAACAAATTTCACCAAAGTCAATTCCCTCTATTTGGGAATAACCTTTTGCTACTAACCCAAGATTTTTATTTCTCCACTTTTCCTTATCCATTCAACTTCTTCTTAAACACCCATTTGCTTCCAATGAGATTTCTTCTTGTCGAAAATTCCATTAGATCCCAAGCCGCATTCTTGTCTAAGGCTTCCATTTCTTCCATGGTAGCATTTTTCTAGATTTTTCCATCCTCTAAATCCACTACCTCCCTAACATTTCTAGGATCATCATTAGTAATAAACAAAGCAAAATTTGAATGGAAATCAAGTGTAATATACCTTTTTGGTTTCCTTCTTTCCTAAATTGATCTCCTTAATACTGGAGTATGAGGCTCTTCTTATTCTTATCCATGTTCTTTTGTATCCTTCAATTCAAACTCTATTTTCTCTGGTTCTTCCTATTTGACAATATCTTTGATTTTTCTAAATATTGCACCTCAGCTATACACTACTGTAGTGTCCCTACTACGTAACCCATAATTTATTTTTTCTCATACCAATAAACTAAAAGCATCTAAGAAAACTATTTGAATATGAATGCAACTCATTTATCATTCACAAATCAACATATAAATTGCTATAAACTTAGAGTTCATGCACACCAACAAAAACCCATGAATAAAATTGATAAATCATAGATAAAATCACTTATCTTTTAACAAAAAATGAGCAACTGAATGTAGGGGGAAGACGTTCCTCCCAACCATATATTTTTTGCTCCAAATATTAGCAACAAATCACCCCCAAGCTAGGGATACGATTCCACAAAATAGGGTGTCTCTCTCACAACCCAATCCACTCCCACAACCAACTAGTTTTCTAAGAATTATCCTATTCCTCCAGCTCTCTTCCACTCAAACTATGCAACCCAAGGAATTGGGATCCCCCTTCACTGCACATAGTCCCTCAATTCTTACCTCTTCCCTCCAGAACTCCAACATAAGGTAGGTTAGGAATATAAAATTTTGAGGACTCCAAGGATGCTAGTTGCCCTAATAAAACTAACAAAAACGTCGTTGCTCAAGGGAATATATCACACAGAAATCCCCCCCTCTGTACAATCTTAACAAACTACTTCTTCATGAAACAAAAGCTTCAATAAGTACAACACCTACTATGGCTACCTTCAAGCTCCAATTCTCTCCACTCCGTTGCTGCTCCAAAAATGCATGTAAAAACTGCCCACAATGGCCACTTGAATTGCAATTTTACCTATGAGAGTTGACTCACATTCCACAAGGTTTTTTGTACTTATCCCACATGCTCTCATAGCTATGGGATGTGAATTTTCCCACCAGCCCCTCTTACATGTGTTAAATGATTGGGCTCTCATACAATCAAAAGGAAATTAGAAAGGTTCACTCAAAATAATAATTTTAGAAAAGTGGGTTGGATTTAATACCCATGAATAATCCCCCCCTCCCCCCCTTCCCCCCACCCTTGGACCCATTTCTTATACATTCCTATACATTCCCCTCCCTTGTGGAAACTTAGCCTTGAGTTACTCTGTCCATGTGCACCCACAACTAGTGTCACATTTATTTTATTATTACGGTCA
>JASDQU010738215.1:121874-138996 GCA_032191745.1 Picea mariana | reverse complement strand
GAATCGAAGGGAGGATAAATTCTTTTGATGATGCTTTCTACGATATGTTATTTATAAGTCATCTCACTAGTTTCGCTATAACTTTTTTTCTATAATGATTCAAACTGTGAAATTGCTATGAAATTGAGAAAACATACCCAAGTATCTGTGGTAAAAAATTCATATTGTGGGTTTTTTAATTTTGGGAGTTACACTCCGTGGAAAATAGGGTTTGTGGCTAGTCCTGAAACTAGTAAAAAACAAGTGTTTCAGAAAAAAACGTCATAACTTCTTCATTAAAGATCCAAATTTAGTGAGACCAAATGTGTTGGTTAGGGTACATGATTTAGTATGTTGTGTAACATTTTTAGATCAATTCAATGAATATTTTGTGTGGGCCACGCTCTACAAGGTCACTCTCTAGAATAAGCCAGAATTCATCAAGGTATGCCATTTTTGCTATAATGCCTTTTCTGAGAGGTTCTAAGTAGTTCCGCCTAGAGGAATTGCACAAAACAAAATGAAGAACATTGTGTATTAGTTTCAGATATTTATTCATTATAGGTACAAAGTTATGATTATTTCAAGTTGGGGTTGTTGACTAATCCAAAACTAGTCATGGTTGAGACAAGCAGTTGATGAGTTGGCACACACATGAGGTATATAGTTGATGATGTTGGTACATATTGATGAGTCATTGTTGATTAGTATTTGACACATGATTGGTATATACTTGGTACATGGTTGGATGCACTTGTTTATGGTACAAGTTGATTACAGGTTGTTTGGCACAGGTTGGTGCATGGTTGATGCACTTGTTTATGTTGACATATTGATATCTGTTGAGGATTGTTGCCTCATCTCAGTTGGTGCTGAGAATGTAAGATGAGTCTTGCATATAGAGCTGGTGCTTCTGTAGAGTTGTACTCTATTCAATTGTTGCTGAAAAACCCCCGGATTGAAGTCCATAATAAAAAGAAAAATTGTACATACATCTTGTGTTCTTTGTGTTCCTTGTGGATATGATTTGTTGATGATATGTTGTTGATATATATTCACATCTAACTGATTATAAATGACAACAATGAGTAATGAGCAAATGTTGAATGTTAACTAAGGAATTTTTGTGTAAGAGGGAAGTTTTGGGAAAAAGATCCCCACACTCATTCACCCTCCCCTCTAAGTGTGGTTGGTGTGTCCAACAATTGGTATCAGAGCAGGCCTTCACTACAAGCCTTAACAAGCTTGAAGGAGATCCATAGACACACAAATGTATGATGAAATACCAATCATCGATGAGGAAAACTATTCTACTTGAAGAATAGAGATGAGAGAGTATTTGAAGACAGTGGGAACAACTCTTTGGAAGGTAGCCATTGGTGGATCAGTTCCGTTGAAGAACAAGTCAAAGTTTGCAGCTCAAAGGGAAGGAAATAAGAATGATGCATTAGATCTCAAGACCATTCTTAGTGGACTTTCAAGCCCTATCAAAGAGAGCATGGGGCAATGCACTTCCGCCAAGGATCTATGGCTAAAGCTAGAGGAGACATATCAGAAAAAGAAAGAAGATTTTGAAGACCACTTCGTCAAGATTATCAAAGGTAAAGAATCTCTAACTCTTGATTGCATATGTGATGATTTTAAAGGAAAATAATCATGTGATGATGTTGGCAAGAAGGAAGATATTGAAGATACTTCAAATGAAGGTAAAGAATCTCCAAAGACTCTTGATTGCATTGATTCAAAATGTGATGATGTTGAATTTTTCTCAAGTGAAGAAGATGATCTAGAAATAGTTTGTGTAAATTTTGATGATAGTTATCCCATGGAAAGAATAGAAGAAAATCTATTAGAACTTCTAAAGGAAATTGAAGAGGGTTTATATAGATATAGAAGTGATCATTTTTATACACACTATAACTATCTTTCGTATAACACTAAAAATTTTCTTAGGAGGAGTCAAAGGTACATATTGATGTTAAAGGAAATTCTCAAAGAGAGTAATAAGACTCAACTAGAAGAAAAGGAAGAAGAAATCACAAGACTAAAGAATGAAAAAGAAAATGTGAAGGCAAATGATGGGATTAGAAAAAGTTTTGAAACTATTGTCCATCTTGTTGACGGGCAAAATTGACCGCTCGTCAACTAGAGGAGTGAATCCGGTCCGGGGTTGTCTAATTAACCCAAGCCGTTTGGATTGATCCACTTTGACTGGTTTAGCGGCTCTGTTAGCCGATCTAAGTCCTAAGAAAGCGAAAAACAAAACTAGAGAAAAGAAGATAACTTAACTCGCTGAAAATTATATACAGATCTAATATATATCTACAGTTTACTAAATAATGTTTATAACATAAATATACTTATTGTATGTATAATATATACAAATGGCTTTATTTCTAATATATGTACAACATTTACAGAATGCAAATTTTAATCTAAATCTACGAAAATCGAATATGGATTGATTTATTAAACAACAACAAAGCTATCATTCAATCTTTTTGATTTATTTTTCATAACGTTTATAAACAAGAAAAGAAATAACAAACTGTCTAATTGAAAACAGAGATAAACAGTAAAATGTGTTTAGATTACAGGAAATTTCTGTATTAATTAAACTAATGAGATAAAACTAACAAACTAACATGTAATCACCTCTCCTATTCGTCCTGTGTATAGCATCCAATCTCGCTGTTTTATGAGGCAAACCCGCAATAGATCTTACAAATGCTTCTCGTAAACGCGAAGCAGTAATGATTGAATCCGAATGACAAAACATATAAGAGATGTAGTAACAACAATTTTATAATTTCACAAATGGCCACATTGAGATAAATCCTGCTGTGAAAATTTGTGTATAAATGTTCAGTGAATAAAGAAGATGAATCTTCTAATCTCAAATTTGAACAGAATAATTATTGTATGTTATATATGGGACATAAAACATGGATATCATATAAATTTCATCATACCAATCTGCAATAAACCATGATATCTAAAGTAGTCACAATCTAATTACAAATCGAAATGATCATAACTTGAATAAAACACGATATATAGAAGCTAAAGCTGTGCAAATATCATCTTCTATTCAAGTCTGTCAATCATAAATCCATAGTTTTTTTCCCTCAGGCAGAGATGATCTCAAGTTTACAAAACAACATACTTATATAGGTTACAGGAACAAAACGTTTCCTACTGATAACATCCAATTTGTTCCAAAAAATGTGGGGGATGCAACCTCCCAGATTCTACTTGATACCAAAAACTAACAGCCTATTCTATTTAAAAAACATAAAGATAGTATGCTGAGAGATGCCAATAGTGCTTCAAATCTCCTTAGAAATCATAGGTTCCTGAAAACAAATAAGAATAAAATATTTCAGATGTATTTTCAATTATCAAAACAAGTAATTCAAAATTTTCTAACTAGCTACAGAATCTCACGATTCTGTAGCTAGTTATAATTATAACTAGAATCATATTTTATTGAATCAATCAAAACAAACTAAAGGTAATTTGTGCAAACAAATCATGTATCCTAATTTGAAAAAGACAGAATCATACTAAACTTATTTAAAAAAAAATCATACCTCAAATTAAGTGATTTGAACTAATCAAGCAATCTTTGAATTTACTATTGTAGTCGCTGCTTCCACGTTCTTAAAAACAACAGACCCAGTAGTTTTTTGACGTTTGTCTTTGGTTTGAGCTACGGACTGGAGTCTGCTATTCTCCTTTGTTAGCAAATTCACCTGGTCTTCCAAGGATTTAAGCCGAGACTGAAGTAAAGGCACATCTTTGTAATACCTATCGATCCAGGATCGACATTCATTACAGTGCGGTTGTATAGACTGTGTATTTGCACTGATAGTATTAACAAGTGGGGAATATTCCACTTGACCTGTAGGTTCATTACTGAGTTTGATTCCAGGGAAATCGGGATTGTCCTTTAGACACGGT
The DNA here is from genome assembly GCA_032191745.1 of Picea mariana. Taxonomy (NCBI): domain Eukaryota; kingdom Viridiplantae; phylum Streptophyta; class Pinopsida; order Pinales; family Pinaceae; genus Picea; species Picea mariana. The sequence continues at coordinate 135,054 of JASDQU010738215.1, read as the reverse complement.
GGAAGGTTTGTAACATAATCGAAGGGTTTATCAGAGCAACGTCTGTATGAATATGGATACTCTTCGGCCAGGAATCTTTCAATTTCTGAATCAGAATCCTCACTTACCACAATTGCGTTTTGGTCTGCACGGGGCTTGGGTTTATTTCGAGCACATCGTGAAACCCAATGAGCAGCCCTTTTACTCTTATAATTGATATCGACGTTGCCTTTACACTTTTTCCTTGTGGATTTTTTAACAGTCTTAACACAACCCTTAGGATACGAATCTGGTAGAGTGTCAGGTTGGGTAGAATCAGGATAGGTTGAGGGTTCCAAATTAGAAATAGGATCACAGGGAAAGAGCAAAGGAGGAGAGATGGTAGGCTTCACGAGGGTTTATGTGACGACAGGCTTGTCAACCTGTCCCAACTCACTACTACCAAAACCATTTCGTAACAGAAAAGCATCCCAACAATCATTGTTTAATTTCAACTGATGTATAATAATAATCTTGATTAAACAATGGTGGAACAAACTAGAATCAGACTTTTGCCTTTTAAACCACTTTGCCATCTTGTATAGACTTTGAAGGAGGAAATAGGGCATGTTCAAGGGGAAATCGATAAAACTCATAAGCAATCGCAAGTGATACAAGAAAACCAACCCATATCTCCCCTCGCAGATAACAAACTGTTTCACAATAGCTAATAGATCATGCCATCTAGGTTTTAAAGCTGAGACATGCATACCTCAGTCACAACTGGTAATTCTCCTTGAGGTGAACAACAATGAACAATGAAACTCTTCAACCTTTGAGTTTTTGAACCATTTTTGTCCCACAGCTGGTAGACCGGTAGCTTGGCTTATAAAATCTTCATTTAACTCAAGCTGGACATCTCCTATTTTTGCCCTGCAACCGTCGAATGTCAACGCGAATTCTTGAGCAACTCTTAGATTAAAACCCTCAAACTTTTCAACAAACACATGCCAACTGTTCCTTTCTAAGTCATCTTTGGCATTGTCAAATGATAACAAGGTCTGGATGTCGTTGGGCTCAATCCTCACCACAGGAGCCATGGCTAACAGCAGGGAATCAACACGGGATTCAGAGGTAGGGTTTGATAGAAAAAACATAGAGCCATCGCCCCAAGTTTCCTCAATGCAATGCAAAGACAACTCGAAATGGTAGGTAGGAGCGTTAATTACCATGCATGTGAGAGAGGTCGTGTAGATTGAGGCCATGCAAAGCTATAATACCACGTTGTACTTGAAATGACACCTTGGCATAATGGTACGCATAAGGATCAGAACAGTTGAAAACAATAGTATGCATATCCACGACTTGATCACAAAGATTAATGTATCAAATACACATTGAACCATTAAAAATTTTATAAATCAAAACCCCATTGACATTAGTTGAATGCTAAATGAGTGGAGGTTTTATACTCATGTAATCAAGGCACGTTTAAGACCAAGGGGTTATAACAAGGAAAACAACCATGTTCATAGCGAAATACGACAATTTGAAAATAGACCATATGAACATTAACCCTTTAATAATAAAAAAATGAAATCAAGTATGAATTCCAGCTGTGAGTTTTGCTTACAGTCATGAAAACAAAAATCAAAAAGCAAGTATGTAGAAAGTGACAAGTGACAAGTGTCGTTTAATGAGAAAGGTTGTGACAAGTAACGAGAATTTAAAGACTCTGTGTAGGTAGCTTGTAAAAATAGAGATTATATTATTGTTTCCAACACATCTCAAGACCCAAATTGAAGAAGCCAAAAGAATAGAGGAACTATTGAAGAATCAAATAAATGAAAAGGAAGAGTCATGTTGTAAGCTAGAAGTTGAAATTGTTGACCTTAGAAAGAAGGTAGAAAATTCAAACAAAATCTTGAATAGCTCACTAATATTAGATGAGTTCTTAGAAAGTCAAAGATCACCATATGATAAATCAGGTCTTGGATACAAAGGAGAAGATACACATGCTGAAGCAAGCACCTCAAAGAAGCATGAGGTCAATCCATCAAAGAAGGAAGACAATGTTGCAAAGTAACCATCTACACAAGGCAAAGAAAATTTCAAAAGAACAAAGCAAGGAAGACATCAAGAAAATATTCTTGGGACACCAAAGCAGAGGTATGAAAGTATTTTTCATGGGCATTGTTATTCATGTAATGGATACGGTCACAAAGTTTTTGAATGTAGATCTTATGAAAGGAGATATAATGGAAGATGTTATAATACCATGAGGTGTTGGAGATGTGATCAAGTAGGACACATTGCTGTTCACTGTAGCACTATGAGATGCAACAGCTGTAGTGGATTTGGCCACAAATCCCATGAGTGTTGGAACACAAGAAGAAAGTCCATGATGAGAACTTCAAATAGCATGGCTAGAAGAAGGAATGAAGTAAGGAAGGGAGACATATTTGAAAAGATGGATGCTTAGAGCTCAAGTTCTGAGGAGTGGGGACATCTATAGAAGTGGGTGAAGAAGACAGAGCAGCCAGAATAAAATGAAAGACTGAAGGGAAGCTCAAGTAAGTCATCTACTAAACCATACGTGGGTGACAATGGTATCAGTCGCATACATAATTAAGATTACCTAGTATAGGTCGTGTACATACACGAGATGTTGTGTAGAAGACCACGTATATGTGGTAAAGCCTTGAGAAAAAGGCTATGCACATGGATTGCAGCTTGATGTGATGGTATAACACTCTATTGCAGGGTCTGACATTGTTTGTTGCAGGGCTGGTACATATTTGAGTTTCATTGATATATCTTATGATGTATTATTGGAAGCATATGTTAATATCATGGTGCATGCATTTTTCATGTAGATTGAGCTACATATTGGGACATATGGTTGGTGAGTTGATGAGGTGATCATGTTTTACATCATTGTTGATCTATGGTTGATGCATGATTGGTACTTTTTTAGTACATTGGAAGAGGCACCTACTAGCAGTTTGATTGGCACACGTTTTATGGAGGATTTGGCATACATATATGGGATTCATCATTTTGTGGTATTGGTGCATGGTAATGTACATGTTTGGTACACTCATAGATGGCATATTCTTGATGGTACTACACCATTAGTACTACTTGATTAGCACAACAATTGGCATTTGTTTGAGATACCTGATTGTGGCACTTGGTTAATGATGGAGACATATCATTAGTGATATGATACATTGTTTGGCATGTTGGTAGATGCACATGGTTGGCATATTGGTGGATGCACATGGTTGGCATATTGATAAAGGCATATGATTGATACATTCCATGGATGATATCTTTTGGCACATTGCATGATGTTGATGTACATAGGTGTTGTGCATGATAAGCACATATTTTGTACATGATGTACTTGGTTGATATTTTGCTCATTATTCTTTATTTCATTGTTGACATATCTTTTGCTTCATGATGCTTGGTATGGCATGAGTTTGATGCATGAATAGGTCCAAGGATCGTTATATGGTAGCACAATGTTCATCTTGCAGAAAAGATAGGGGAGACATACCCATAGGGGGAGTCATTCTTCTTCCCATGATTCTAGGAGGAGATATTTATTAGATGCATACCTAAAAAAGAGCCCTATACTTGAAGAAAGAGCATAATTTCAGTGGGAGCAATGGTCAAAGGGGGAGTATGTTCGATGTATCTTCAACATTACTTCAGAGTGATATCCCTTGTTCAAAAGGGGAGAGATTCTTTAGAGGAAGATTGAAGGCATTCAGACAGGGGGAGCAACCCCAAGGAGAGTTCAAGCAAGGGGAGCAGCCCCAAGATGAGAATGTCCCTTTGCCATTGATGTCAAAGGGGGAGAGTTAATCACATTGATGTAATTGATGTTTATTGATGGGGAGAGATAGTCACATTGACTATTGATGTAGAGCATGCATTATCTACATGTTGACATCAATAATTAGTAATTGGTGTTGACATCAATGTTGGTATTGCCATCAATGCCAAAGGGGGAGATTGTTGGATCATGTTGTCATTGATGCCAATGGTTTGATTGATTGATGTCAAGTGATTGATTGATGTCCAAGGATTGATTGATTGATGATTGATGTAATATAATATTTTTCTTGATGAGAATGCATAGATGAAGATGGATCAATGAGTTGTCATTGATATGATGAAGATGGATCAATGAGTTGTCATTGATACATGATGAAGATGGATCATTGTGGTTTAATTGGTATATGATGCATTGCTAGAAAAATGTATAGATGACTCATTATTGTCTTATCATGATTGATAAGGTTCACAAATGGATGAATTCCAAAGTGGTCCCCTTATGGTGAAATCCCTCATGGGAAGACGCTTTCTGGATTAAGTTATCCTAGAAGAATGGTTGGAGGACCCTTGATCTCATTATTTTCTTATCATGATTGATAAGATGCACAAATGGATGAACTCCAAAGTGGTCCACTTATGGTGAAATCCTTGACGGGAAGACGTTTCACGGATTGAGTTATCCTAGAAGAATGGTTGGAGGATCCATGCTTGTATGTGGAATAATTAGATGAAGATAAAAGAAATTGTTGGTGAAACTATCCTAGATGGATAGTGCTTGTCATGCCAGTTTCGGTGGTATGTGGAATGTCACATAACTCCTCATGGTTTGAGAGTTATGGCCTTACGAAGATGAAGGACCCCCACATGAAGGCTTGAAACCCCCAAGGTCAAAGAAGTCAAAGTGACCTAAAAGAAGAAATCATTATTTAAATGATAAAGTAAAGTGACAAAGTCAAGGTGGATTATTTAAATAATAAAGAGAAGTGACAAAATCAAGAAATGATAAAGTAAGGTGACAAAATCAAGAAGGAATTTATGGAAAGTGGTTAACCCTAAAAATAAGGAAAATTGGTTAAGTAACCTAGAAATGGGTTAAGTGACCTAAAAGAAGAAATCATTATTTAAATGATGAACTAAGGTGACAAATTCAAGGTAGATTATTTAAATAATAAAGAGAAGTGAAAAAAAATCAAGAAATGATAAAGTAAGATGAGAAAATCAAGAAGGAATATTTAAATAATAAAATATTGGAGAAATTTCTATTTATGGAAAGTGGTTAACCCTAAAATAAGGAAAATAGGTTAAGTGACCTAGAAATGGGTTAAGTGACCTAAAAATGGGTTAAGTGACCTAGAGGATGAAAGTATAAATAAGATAACAATGGTCTCTTGTAGACCATCCTTTTTGTGGATCAATGGAGAGCTTCTTGTGAGAATATCTTTTGGAGTATTGATGGAGAGCTTCTTGAGCATTTTTGGTGTGGAACACTTGAGCATATTGAAGATCTATAGGTGATTGAGGTAACCAAGGATATATAAGCTGAATTTCAGAAGGAAGGTGAAGAAAAGAGGGCCGGAATTGAAGGGAGGATAAATTCTTTTGATGATGCTTTCTAAGGTATGTTATTTACAGGTCATCTCACCAGTTTCGCTATAACTTTTTTTTCTATAATGATTCAGACCGTAAAATTGCTATTCCATTGAGAAAACATACCCAAGTATCTGTGGTAAAAAATTCAACTTGTGGGTTGTTTTAATTTGGGATTTACACTCCGTGGAAAATAGGGTTTGTGGCTAGTCCTGAAACTAGTCAAAAACAAGTGTTTTGTGTAAAAACATTATAACTTCTTCATAACAGATCCAAATTCAGTGAGACCAAATGTGTTCGTTAGGGTACAATATGTAGTATGTTTTTTAATAGTTTCAGATCAATGCAACAAATATTTTGTGTGGGCCACTCTCTACAATGTCGCTCTCTAGAATAAGCCAGAATTCAGCAAGGTATGCCATTTTTTCTATAACGCCTTTTATGAGAGGTTCCAAGTAGTGTCACCTGGAGGAATTGCATAAAACACACTGAATAAAATTGTATATCATTTTCAGATATTTATTCATTACAGGTACAAAGTTATGATTATTTCAAGTTGGGGTTGTTGACTAATCCAAAACTAGTCATGGTTGAGACAAGCAGTTGATGACTTGGCACATACATGAGGTGTATAGTTGATGATGTTGGTACATATTGATGAGTCATTATTGGTGAGTATTTGACACATGATTGGTATATACTTGGTACATGGTTGGATGCACTTGTTTATGGTACAATTTGATTACAGGTTGTTTGACACAGGTTGGTGAATGGTTGATGCACTTGTTTATGTTGAGGATTGTTGCCTCATCTCAGTTGGTCCTGAGAATGTAAGATGAGTCTTGCATATAGAGCTGGTGCTCTTGTAGAGTTGTACTCTATTTAGTTTTTGTTGAAAAACCCCCGGATTGAAGTCCATAATAAAAAGAAAAATTGTACATACATCTTGTGTTCTTTGTGTTCCTTGTGGAGATGATTTGTTGATGATATGTTGCTGATATGTATTCACATCTAACTAATTATAAATGACAACAATGAGTAATGAGCAAATTTTGAATGTTAACTAAGGAATTTTTGTGTAAGAGGGAAGTTTTGGGAAAAAGATCCCCACACTCATTCACCCCCCCTCTAAGTGTGGTAGGTGTGTCCAATAGTCGAGACCTTGTCCCGAGAAGGAAAAATGTTTGTAAAGATTCATTCTCAGAAGCAATTGAACATCGAGGATAAGATGGCACATAATTCACCCATGGTAGGGAAGAGTCTACTCGAACAATAAGAACATATAAAGGGGAAACCTGAGCTGAAATCAAACTAGGATGGTGATTATCATATGAAAGATGATTAATACTGACAATTCTTCCATTGTGATGGAAATGCATCACACAAAAGAGCGTAGACACTACAACCTTCACAACATAAACATAATCACACCCAAGAAGTATATGAAATTCTAAAGGGCCTGGCACCACTAACAAATCGATTTGAACAGTATTCCCACCTAAGGTAATAGGAAATCGAGGAAGAATCCCCAAACATTCACTAGGTCTTTTGTCGAAATCCAATAGCTCACTGGTAGCTGACACAATCTTGGGAGAACCCAAAACTTTCTAAGTTGAGGAGGATAAAATAATTGTAGAGGATCCTTCATCTACAATACATCAATGAATGCCTTTCAACATAGGTTCAACCAGAAATGTTATCTGGAAAGGTGTAGAATAAGGAAGGAGAGGCTCCACAAGATCATTCCAATCAAAGGAAACCATCTTAGGACTTGGAGGAGGCGTACTTGAAGAGAGTGGAATTCCCCCTTGTTTAGAAGGTACTAAACTGAAAATGTTAAGGACATGATTAAAAGACACATCACTCCCCAAAACAAGAGTGGGATCGATCGAAGATTGTGTCGGTCGACCACTTTGGAAGACTGATAACTCTCCAAGAAAAGAGTGGGATCAGTCGAAGATTGCATCGACGTGACCACTTCCTCAACCAATGGTTGAATAGGATATGAGAAAACATGGTCAAGAGACACATCACCCCCAAAAATGAGAGTGGTATCAGTTGAAGATGTGATCGACACGATTACTTCATTAACCAACTATTGATTTTACTGTTGGGAAATTGAATATGACATAGAACTAGAAGGGAATTCATATAAGGACCATACTCTTCATACCAAGGCAATAGCAGGGTAAACATAATTAAGGTGATCTCCTTTGCAAAGCTTGCAGGGTAACTTGGGCTTACGTCCTATACATCTAGGCTTCTCAATTGTATCAATGCCTCCAACATCACTTGTAGCGGTCGATGGGTTTCCCCTAGCATGACTTGCAATGGCTAGGTGCTGATCTCCAACATGACTTACAAAGGTTGGTGATGTTTTTCGAGTATGATTAGTAGTGAATAGACTTGTGCCCCTAACATGACTTGCAGTGGCTGGTTGCTTGTCATCAACATGACTTGCATAGGTTGTTGACATAATTCCAACATGACTAGCAGATGTTGGATTCACGCTCCTAGCATGACTAGTAGAGGATTCTTACTGAACTCCAATAGGACTTGCAGGGACTAAGCTCTTTCCCCAACATGAATTGTAGAGGCTGGGTGTTGGTATTCAACATGACTCACAAAGGTTGTTGACCTATATCCAACATGACTAGCAGAGGTTGGTGAACTAATGCCAGTATGACTTGTAGTGACTGGAATATTGCTCCCAACATGACTTGCAAAGGTTGGTTGCTTGTCCCCAACAAAAATCACAAAGTCTGGCGATACGTCTCTAACATGACTAACAAAGGTTGGTCACTTAGTGCCAGTATGACTCACAGTAGCTGGACTTGTGCTTCCAACATGAGTTACAGAGGATGGTAGCTTGTCCCCAACATAACTAGCAGAGGATACATGTCTCCAATGTGACTAACAAAGGTTGGTGACTTAGTGAAAGTATGACTTGCAATGACTGGACTTGTGCTTCCAGCATGACTTGCAGAGGTTGGTTTCTTGTCCCCAACATAACTCGCAGAGGCTGGTGATAGGTATCCAACGTGATTAGCAAAGGTTGGTGATTTCTTCTTCTTACTCTTCCACTTCCTATTCCTTTTAGACTTCTGGTTACTAGTAGATAAAATTTCACTAGAAGATGGAGAAGGAGAAGGAGTGTACTTTTCTAATGCAAAAGGTGAAGGATCAACATCCATATGATGCCCAAGGCACAAATTGCTTATTTGAGAAGCATCAAGAGCATTCGGGACATTCAGAGTGGTCCACAACCAAATCGATACTCCTACATTCAACCCGGGAATGTTCAAAGTGGCCATCAAGGGGACACCAACATTTCCAAAGAATGGAAAGCACAAGAATCCCTTTGGGTAGGGATCCCAACACAATTACCGACTTAATGAGAACTGTGACCTCAAAACGAGAACTCTAGCTCTTAAAACCCATATTTTTGCATAAAAAACATGAAAATCAACCCCCAAATCAAAATTTAAAACAAATTTAAATTTATTAAAAAAATTGCAAAACAAAACAATTTAAAAAAAAAAAAAAATTAAAAACACACAATTTTTTTTTCATAAAAATAAATAAATAAATAAAAATGAAAAAGTTGAAAGTATATATTAAAAAACCAAATCCATAAAAAATTTGAAAAAATAAAATTGCTTGGAGGCCAATTCTGAAATCACTCGCACACCCCAACTTTCACTTCATTACCACCACCCCGACCTCACCCACCCTCTATTCCACCCCTTCCGATCCCTCAGTCACCCTGTGTTCCCCCCTTTGCACTCTACCGTCCCCACACCCCCATCCCCCCTGCTTGTCTCTTAAATTAGTAGTAGGCCACTCCTTTAAGTAGCAGGTGAGTGGGGAGGGAGTCAAGGGGGAGGGGGGGTGTAAGACCCCTCACCACTCCCTATGATCAACACCCACCATGGTGGCCTTCCCCTCCACCCTCCCTATGATCAACACTCATCACTCATATCAGTGGTCGTTAAGAAGTCATTGCTTAAAGGAGTGGCCCACTAATGGAGTGGGTTGGGTGGGGAGTGGACAAAGAGGAGCAAGTATGGGGGTGATAATTTTAGGGATTTCCTCTAAGTATTTTCATGCTTGAAAGAAAAAAAAATATGTTTTTTATTTTTATTTTTATTTATTTATTTAATATTTTCAACTCTTTCATCCTTTTTTTTTAAAATTGTGTTTTTAATTTGTTTTTTAAATTTCTTTTCTTGAATTGTGGTTTTTTTTTTTTATTTAAATTGGTTTTTCCAAGTGTTTTAGTTTTTTTTAATATTTTGTTTCCTTTTCTTCCTTTTTTAAAATCATGTTTTTTTAATTCTATTTTTAAATTTTATTTATTTTTACTTATTGAAAAAACTTGCTTTTTTCTCATTTTGTTTTTTTCCCTATTTTTTTCCCTTGTTTTCATGAGTTAGTTTGCAAGAATACTGAGATTTTAGGTCACAATTTTAAGCCTCTAAAAAAGAGGGTTCTACTGATAACACCTTTGTTTTTATTCGAGGGTTGGTCTTAAGATTTTAGTTGCAAGGATACCAATTGTCAAGGATAGGATTTCAAAGAGGTTGTAATTTTATCCCTGAGAAAATAAGAGATGCTATTGGGAGGGCCACTTTTCAATTGGAGGATTGATTTTAATATTTACGTTGCAACGATACCGATTGTTAAGCCCATGGTTTCAAATAAGTTGTAGTTTTGACCTTGAAAAACATTGTGTTCCTTTCAGTGCCACTTTTCAATTTAAGGGTTGGTTTTAAGGGTTTGGTTGGCAACATTACGACCCATGGTTGCAAAGGTTTTAATTTTAACACCCCCCCTCAAAAACAAATGGGAAGCTACTGATAGCACCATGTTTTGAAATAAAGGGTTGATTTTGGTGTTTTTGACACAAAAATATAGTCTTTTAGGGTTAGAGTTCTTGTTTTAAGGTCACAATTCTTGTCAAGTTGGTAACTATGTTATTAACATTGTGATACAAAAAGTGACAAAGGTTAAGTTGTCTATAGTGAAAACTAAGATGGAGTTGATTGAGGTAATGGATAAATGTGTGAACCATATCCATACAAAATTAATAAAGAATTTGTGAAGGGAGGTGGGTGCATGCATCATAAAAGTTAATTTGCAACAAGAATGTTGTAAATACAAGAATAAAGTTAACTTGCAACAATAATATTGTAAATACAAGAAGAAAGTTCACTTGCAACAATAATATTGTAAATACAAGAAAAATAATGTTGTGAAGAAGATGAAGAAAATGTTGTAAATATGAAAAACAAAATTGCAATGAAGAGGGTTGCATGAAATAGAGATAATATTAAAGAAAAAAGAATGAGTAAGGATGATCAAGACTTGAATAAAGAGGAATTTACATAAAATGTTTAATATCATTTTAATAGTGGGTGATTGGAGGATTTATTATGGATTATTATATCACAAGTTGGTAGGTGAATATAGTCAACATACCTATTTTGTTCATAGACTTGTGAGTAAAATTCTCACATGCTTCCAACCAAGAGAATTAGATGTAGGAGCATCCCTTATGAACTCAATTGTCCTACACAACCTTCATCTATGCAATAATATGTGGTTAAACTTAAATTTTGTTTGGTGTTTTTATAACTACAAAAAGCATTCATGTTGGGCAATTGATCTCAATATAAAACAAAGCGAGTTGAATAATTCATGTTAAAACTTTCATGGGTGAATATAAATTTTAAATGATTAATTAATAAGAACTGAATAAGATAAATAAAGCATAGTTTATCTTGTCTGGAGGCCAAAGTGGGACATGTTGGCTTTGTGACATGTCTATCCTATATTAGTGAGCAGTTGTTAACAAATGGGAAAAGGAAAAGAGTGAAGCCAATCCAAAAGAATAAGGAATGAAGTATCCTACTTCCCTTCACCTTCTTCATCACTAGTCATGTATGCAGAGTGCGAGGGAAAAGTGAGTGCAAAGGGTGGATAAAATGTCAAGGTGGAGGTTGCAAAAAAGTGGAAGGTAGATAAAGTGAAGAGGGTGGAGTGAAGTGATCAATATATATCAATGAATGCAATGTAGAATCTTATCACCCACCTTCTAGATCCCATGCTAGTAACATGTGATGTGAGGTTGTTAATAAATAAAAGGAAAATGGAAACCAAAGGGTGTCTTGCAGGGTTCAAAACCTGCCCCAAACACTACAAGGAGAATACTTTCTAGCGGAGGTTTTTAGTGTTAGAAAATTTGGAAAAATTTTCAAAAAAACCTCTACTACAACCTCCTCTATTGACTCCGAAGGTTTTAGTGGAGGTTTTAATGGATTATCCATATAACTAAAAAAAATTGGGTGGGAAAAGGTTGTAGCAGAGGTTTATTTTTATGCTTTTATTGTCAAAATGCACTAGTGTGCTCTTAACCAACCTGCCCCGGTGCATTCATATAAGACAAATGCATTGGTGCGCTCTTAACCAATCCACCTCGGTGCATTAATATAATACAAATGCACTGGTGCGTGTATAATTATTACACATCGATTTCTCCTTTTTTCATCATATGCAGAACATCGATGCTCTTATAATTTCTACGCATTGGTTCCATGTTGTTGGTGTATGAAGCATTGGTGATTTTTAGTTTTTGTATGCCCAAGTGTGTTTAAGTTATAGTGTGTCCCAGTGCATTTAAGTTATCTTGAGCTCTGATGCGTTTAATATAGTGTGTGCTTTGGGGCTTGTATAATTAGTATGTATTGGTGTCTGTATTATCATGTGCACTGAAGGGTAGTGGAATTTCAAATATTCAAGGTGATATGTCGGCACCATTATTTTTACCAAGTTTCGATGCGTATATTATACTAAAAGCACCATGTGTACATTATATTTAGATCCCCATTGTGTATAATAAAAGTAAATCACCAGTGTGTACATTAAATTTAGTGCCCCAATGTATATTTTAAGCACAAACACCATAAAATTTTGAAACGATAAATATTAGTGTACATTATGTCGTTTACAAAATGTTTTTTTTTTTCTCAATAGTCTGTACTAGTGCGTATAATGCCTCAAAATACACCACTTTCTATATTATGGCACGCACTGTCTAGTGAGTTCATAAGAATATAATGCATTGATATGTATATATTTTAATTATTATTTTTTTGTTACAAATTTTCAATTAATCATCTCAAAATCAAATATTTTTATAATAATGTTGTTTTATATTTTTGTTATTGCATTTTGATATAATGATTGCATTACTGTGTTATCCAATGAATTACACCTCTATTATTTGTAACAATGTAAATCATCCACATATTAATTATTCAACAACGCAACATTTTACAACATTTGATAACGCAATAAAATAAGAAACACATTTTATTATACATGAATAATATTCTCATTGTCATACAAAAAGGGACAACGTAAAGGTCCACAATAATCAAATTGGAACCAATATGTGATTGTTACACTTATTGGTAACATTTCCTCATGCAATTGGGACAATATGTCGAGTATATTAAACAAAATCTCTGATTTTCAGAGATAAATATTCCAAAACATACAACTTGCGGTAATGCCTAATTATATTGATTGTTATTCACCAGTTGAACTGTTGTCATCGCTCGAGATGCGTGCATGCTTCATTTCATCATCATTTGTATGTGGTATTGTACTTTGGTTATTTAACCTAATATTTTCTTGATCGATTTATTTTTTATGTTCCACCTCTTCATCTTCCATCTACAAACATAGAAATAAATTGTAATAGTATTATCTATATCTATAT